>JABSTT010002478.1:0-56909 GCA_013339685.2 Hyalomma asiaticum
CTCAGTGGCACTTCTCACGATGCGCAAACGTTCTGAGTTTCCCTGTTTCTCGCAGTGCTTCGAAAAGGGTCAGTAACTACACTTATGGTTTAATGTGAGTTAGTATGAAAGACCTAAGTTCGAATATCATGTAGTATACAAATCTGATCTTGCCTTTTTTGCACGGCTTCTTTCTCGAAGTTTTAATTTTGCAATGTACTTTCTAAGTTGTAGGCGAGATGAAATTGTTATTAATAATTATCCTGGTTGCCATTTGTTATGAAAAATCCTACTCTTCAGTACCACATCTGTCACATCCAGGACTTAACATATGGCTTAGCGCACTTATATGTCTTTTTATGTCATTTAGCGCAGTTCTTATAGCGTTTTCTTATATCCGTGAGTGTCACCCAGTGCTCGTGCCACTCAGGCAACCCTTGATCAAAGACTCGCGTGTTATGTGCGCATACCAGTCTTTAACATAAGGGTGTTCAGTGCATGGGAACGTATACCGTACTAGCGAGCAGTGGCGCATTAATCATGCAAGAAAAAAAATTCCCTAGGTTACCCACGCTTTCATCAAGTGGGATCTGGGATGTATTAGCTAAAGCTTTGTAGATGTCAATGTGCATTGTTAGTATAAAAACTATGGTATTTGTTTGCATTATTCCGCGTGTATGATAAGATCGATGGACACGACAGCCACAAAGTTCGATAGCCGGGAATTAATGCCAAAAGCACGACATATTAAAGAGGCACGCTGCACTAGAATCCTAAGCGTATTTTCACTAGGGGGTGCTAATTAACGTGCAACGACATCGGACAGCACAGGAGCCTCAAGCATGGTTTCTCCATCAAAAATGCGACCGCCGTCTCCGCGGACAACCACACACCTTTCGTGTCCACCTGCAAGCATTCTAACCTTTATAGACCACAGCGGCGGACATTTCTGGGGGCTATAATGTTGTGAAGCAACATCGCTGTCCCCAAAAAACCACACGGACTATCTGTACGCCCTTATTTTAAGCAAACATGTTTCTCATAGGAGCATATGATTGTAGAGGCATTTTGAAAATTACTACACATCACTAGTACAGGATCTAATCCTAAAGCACGTGGTCCTGTCATTATCTCGATGAATTGTGCGTTTATAAAAGGAAAAGGACGTCTATGTACGCATTATGCAGTTGACAACTTGGACACAGGGCTCCTTATAGCTGGTCTCAAAAGCAGCTAGGCCACTTCTCGTAAGTTAACAAGCTACTTCTTCTGCGACAAGGTTCCCGTATTCCTACAGAGTAGCAGTTGGTAAGGATATAAGCCGTAATCAAATGCTGGCTAGATATTTTTACGAACTCTTTACGGGAAAACGACGTGCCCAAAACAAATAAAAGTGAATTCGTGCAGGCAGCACCATACACTGTCAGTTGTTATATAACCAAAACGATACGGCACCTCTTGCGACCGCTATTTTCTGTGACGCTTGTGCTTCTGGCAAACATTGCACAGTACGTGAGATGTTTACGAAGGAAGGGCCCTATGAACTTTAATACACACTGCTGTGGAATGAATACAACTTAGGTTGAACATGGAAGCCTCTTAAAGGACCACGAATGTAGCCATTTACATCCCACTCTATGAAGCCCTGAATCCACGTCACTCGGAATCTGCCAGGAAAGGGTGTCGCAGCACAATTACGTGACTTGCCGTCTTCGAACAAATTCAATACGAATCTATTTAATATTTCTTGCATAGGGCCATAATTTCATAGTATAGCACATGTGCCGAATTCCGCATATGCTGCAGTTTCGCTGTAGTTTTTCACTTGCATCAGTCAAATGTGGAACACCTCCAAGGCGAGAATTTACAAGGCGGTCTTGATTTTTCTGATCTACAAATAGACATTTTGTGTTAAGCTTCCTGAAGTATCAACTTTCAGCGCAGCCCAACAGGTTGCCAAAGGCATATAATCATGCTGGCAGTTCTTCCATGCCCATCATGAGATTTTGCTGCACGCACAGCAAAGAAAAATTTAAGTCTGTGGGTCGCGCTCTGTGTTAGGGCATCAACAATGTCCTCATTAGTCACGAGTGGCAGAATAGATTAAATGTCCAAAGGTTTCGCGGGGACAACGTCCCAGGAGGTTCTTTCTAGTAAAGGAGAAGATGGGAAAGTATATAAAGTGAAACGCTCATCAACTGCATCATATATGTATGTGTGTCAGATTAGGGTAAGTGCTGGATGACGAACTCACCAGCACCGCGCAGGTGTTTACGACAAACGCAGGCTTGGCAGGGGTTGGTAGGTGTGCGCCCGGCGGTAGAGTCGGTACTGAGATACACCATGGGTCGAGCAGCAGCCTCCTGAGAAATTAGTGTTCTCATTTGAACTTGAGCAGCACAAATGCATCGAAATAATATCCGGTCGAACTTAACATGACTACCTAAGTGTGGAATTTTCTGACGTTCGCGAGACTGGCCTCTGCCATGTTCTCTCTGTTGCGCTAAAGCTTTATATAATGGCGAACTTCTTTATAAGAAATTAGCTTCAATTCATGGTGTGAACGTGATTGCTCTGTGAAGCGGTTGTATCGTCCTATCAAATAGGCCAATAGGCCTTGAACAAGTTAGGCATGCACGACGTGAAATATTCGAGAGCAATACAGACGCTTTGTACCATTCTGCCGATGCTTTCTTTCGGAGTATTCGCGGGATCCTCATGTAGAACTATCACAAAATAACGACGATCAGTTGCTAGGCGGACTCCTTTTCCTACTACAAAACTAAACGGCATCACCGCGTGCACGAGGCACACGAGTGCTGATGCACTGGTAGACGCGCTTCCTTGGCTCCTATACAAGAATCAAGCATCTGTTATCACGGCTGGCTTTTGCGGCTGGCTTTTACCGGTTTACCGGCTACAATAATGACGGCAAAGCAGTTATAACTCGATCATTTGCAGTCGGATGTGCAATGTCACGCTGCTGTGTGTCATGAACAGTGTACCATGCGAGGCACAAAACTTCCAATTGTTGTCGGGAGTGGGTGCACGTGCTTATGTTTATGGGTGCGCGTGTGTGTTTCTATGTTGAGCAGGAAGTTCAGGGTTTGATCCCCGCAGCCGTGGCCGTATTCACAAATTTTTAATTGCCATGCAAAAAAGATAGAGCCTGAGAAAGAAATAGGCGCTGGATGGGGACAATATGGGGCTCCTTACCAAAGAAACTGGACATTAATCCGCTGTAACTGCACTACGGTAACAAGTCAGGCGTGCTCAGATGAGGAAAGAAAACGAAAGAAAGGAATGGAGAAAGAAGTGATTAGTGTATTGAGGATACAAAGAAGAAGAACGGGCGACCTGTTTGGGACGATTACTCGGCGTAACTAACAGAGATGCGGTTTCCGATCATCCTCACGATGTGGAAGGGGCAACGATTTCCTGCGTGTGTACACAGAGGCGTATCCACTTCCGCATGCACCTACATGTTCTAAGTAATGTCTACACCCATGTCAATGTGTCTCCCGCACTACTCTTGTGCCTCAGGTACGAGATCTCCCTCATGCAATTCTAAACGTTGAGATTTATGGGTTTGGAATACTTTTCACTTTTTTCTCTTTTGAGGTGACGCTATTGCTATCATCGGAATTACGACCGGATGTCTTTTCTTATTTTAAGCCAAGCCGAATGAGCCCGCGCAATCATGTCACCATGCACTGTCCGAAGGAAAATGGCAATTTCGTGACGGTGGGTGAGATGCACTGAAACGCTCGCTCCTTTCCTAATCAGCCATATTTTCGGGCGACTAAAGAAAGAAAATTTCGGGATCCTAGCCCATTGAAAGAACCACTCTTAAACACACTCAAGCGGAACGCTAGCACCTGCACCTCCTGCTATGCATACCTTGCGCAAGCTGGCAAATTCGCAGTTGACGTCCGCCGTAGAAAAGGTGTGCATGATGACTTACCTTCGTTGTGGCATCAAACCACCAACCCAGTAGGCACAGTTCACCAAGCGGTGCTTGCGGGTCTCCGCGAAGGTGGAAGCCAGGAGATACGGAGGTGCTAGAGGGCGTCAAGAGCCGACATATAGGTGCTTCTTGATATCCATAGGCCTCCTGGATTTCCTCTACCGCATGTTCGTGTAACGTCGGATTTTCCATCCCCGTTTACGCCTTCACTTCAGAGACAGTAATGCAACGGCGCTCGACTGGCCACCTGCGTGATACAGTATTTGTACGTGTTACTTTGAAGATAAGTAATTCCTACTAAGAGATCAGAACATCACAGCCTTATTCATTCTACCGCTAAAGGCTCGTGGCGAGTACCGGAGTTTTCACTTGATCGACAACAAATGGATGCCTAAATGGAAATGCGAGAAAACTTTGATATTGTATTTCCTTACGGTGTCTTTGGGGGATTTCGACCACTCCGACGACAGGGAGTTATTTAGGTCCCAGCACTCAGAACGTTTAGTACCAGGACTTCTAGCATTTTTGTAACCATCGAGACGGCACCTGTCGCAGCCGGGATAGAACACGCTTTCTTCTCGTGGGCAACGGAGCACCATAAGCCCATAACCACTGCATAAGCCGTAGTTACCAGGTTTGTCCTGTTGCTGTTATTTCATTTCTTCAAAACCCTAACGAGTAATAGAAAATCCAAGCTGGTAATAATTAATGTCTGTACAGTGTCTCACCTAAAAGTTCTATTTTAGGAGGCTGTCGAAATATCACCAGACGATTAACCGATCCTGGACATAATGTCGACAAAAACGAGAAACGACACGTATCCCTTTCGAGAGAAACGTTTTACAATATACATGTTGCTTGGAGCCACATGCTTGAAGCAAGCTTCCAATTGTTGTTCCTAGAATGAAATGCGCATTGTCCACATCGCCAGTAATGCGGAAAGCGTATAAATGGACTGTGGCTTGATATTACGCCTGATTCCATTGTAAAAGGAAATCGAGGGTTTGCGCTCGCATAAATATTATGTGCTGCGATTGTTCCGATAGGAAATTTCCAGCCGACTGTTGCGTTGAAGTGCCGATAACGGAAATGTACGCTACAAACAATGCCCTTTGTGATTTCGGCCTTTAATGCCTGGCATAATATACACAGTGACAATAAAATAGTCAACGGGCATCAGGTGCAAAATAGTTTATGAATATAGCACTATCAACTGCGTCACCCCGCAAGCAATCTGCCTTTCAATATAAGTTCAAACAGCCCAAGTGATGCTATCAGATTCTGAAAATTATTCTGAAGAAGGTTTCTCCCAAGTTCTAGGGAGAGTAGTTCAAAATGTTTATTTTTGTAAATTTTCTTCAGTCATTGTTCAATAAGACCAATGACGAAATGCCCAACATCAACTCTGGGTTATCTTACGATCCGTCCTAGCGTGAAGCTCAAGCGCGAAGCCCAAGCAGGTTTGCAATTACGACATTAGCTGGCTAACCCTTTATGTTAGTGCAGGTTTTCTTATTTTTATCCACATGTAAGCTTTAATTGACTGTTTTCAGCAAGTGCAATGCCACAATCTCAACACCATGACGCACGGCGCTTTGTTGCGCCACCACATCAGGGTTGCGTGTGCTTAGGTCGTGAAAATACTGCTACAATGCAAGTACACGGCACTCTGTTCAATATGTTGATGCTAAAGTGAGCAAATCTCGGCTTGACCTGCCACACGACGAAGGGTCAACAACTGTAAGGGCTTCATATCACCTTTCCGGTGCTGAGAACAGTTGCATATTGCTTCTGCGCGGTAGCACATAGTTCATAGATGCATACCCATTATAGATACTACATACCCAGCCTTGAGTACATACCCATTGTAAGCAGCGGTGCAGCTAATCATTACTACTAGAGCTCTTCTTGTACAAGGTGAAATCTTGTACGAGAAGCTGCAAGATGCAAGATGAAGTCTTGCATCTGCAAGATGAAACCTTGCAGCTTACGCAGCAGCCTGCTATTTTCTTAAGGCGAATGTGAAGTGTGGGACATATATGCTACATGCATGAGTTGTGTAATCACCTCAAAAACTTTTTTTGTCAAGTGCACAAACTTCACATTCGACCAGCAGTACATATACACAATATCCCAGATTATTAGCTTTTGCATTTGAACCGAGACAATATTTACAAACCTTCCACCTCACGCAATTCTTCGTAGATGGGATCCTTATGCAGGCGTCTGTTTTGGAGGATTTAATAAATGATTTCTCTTGTCGACTGGTCTCAACATCGGAGAGACCAAGTGCATTGCCCCAGTTCTCCATGTGGCACTGTTGCAATATTCATATGAAGTATGTGCGTTCTTCCCCTTCTTTTTAAAAATTTACTCGACAAGGAAACTATGAAATGAGCTATTATGTAATGATGTAACCTTCTGCGACATATTGCTACCGGCACTCACAAAAGGAAGTCACATGAACCGGTACGCACAGAGCACTTTGAGTGGATAACGAAGAAATGTCTTCGTTGTTTTAAAGACTATATGCGGTTATGCTTTAGTATGTCTTTTCCGTCTATACAAAAACGCTTCGCTAAATTACTCTGCGTGTTTGTGCGCATAGTGCAACTGTTATCTGCCGTGCTGCGACACTATTTCGGTTTTTAGGATTTTAAGCGTGCCTTTTTTTATAAAATTCATACCCTTTTTAAAAACACAATAACAGCAGGGGCGCCTGACGAATACTCTATCGAGGCGGAAATAATTATCCGCTGCCAAAACAGCACTGAGCAGTGAGCAAGGTCTCATTCACTAATGATTTAATTGCAAACTTGAGCGCAGTCGGTTACACGACAACGTGGAAAGCCTTGAAAGATGATGATATGCTAATTTTTGAAAAATCGAAGTGAGTTGGCAGAAATGTCGATATCGAAATTTAGCTCACCAAATGCACAAAAAATACCGTAGTGTTCTATGCTAGATACGCGATTTCCGTAGAGGGGAAGTGACGAAATTCGAATTAAAGAGCTTCGCAGGAGAATGCTGGCAACCAAAAACGGCAACTGGTCTGAAATGTACATGCGGGCCTCTTACTCTTTCCTCGTGCTGCATGCTATTTCCTGATGAATAAATAGGCTCCTGCCACATTACCTGCACAAAATGGCGACGCGGGAGTTGTCGAGGAACTTAGCTGTATATCAAGAACGTAAAGCAGTCTTACCGAGTAGTGTTTGCGCGGAGCTAGTGGTGACGACGCCAAGGCATGGACCGAGCGCTTATGTCAGGCAGGCAATCGTCCTCGGAACCCAAGTTCGGACACTGGGTTGACTGCGAAAGCTACAAAGAGAAGCATCAAGGTTCTCGCGGTTATTTGCCGCAGTTATTTGAATTGTATTCACACTGACAACGCTCCGAAATATGTAGGGAGAAAATATTGACAGCGTCTCAAAAAGAATACACAGACACTTTACCTAAATGCGATGCTGTTCAGCCAAAGGGGAATGGAACGCTCGCAGCCTCCGCTGTGCAGGCTCGATATCTCGTGTCCCTCACGTTCTCACGAGAGGCACGAGAGACGAAAGAGAAAAAGAGGTTCGCCGAAGATCACGAAGATGTAGAAATAGAAGAAGAAAAGGAATTTATACTGTGAATCATACAGATGGGAATTGAGAAAGTATCAGTACATGCTTAGAAACGAGGGCACCTCTTCTTCCATACGTAATATTGTACCCACTCAGCTTTTTTGCTATATATATAGCAAAACTTTACTAGGTACTATCTACAAAAATACCCACGTCAAATAACTGCTACTTATTCCGAGCGTAGCTTGCATGTTTACGCTGCAGCCCGTCTCCATCGAAAACGAATATATCGTAAGTGTGAAGCTTCCATGAAGTAACAACACCTGCATGTGACGTAGAAAGTCAGTTTTCTAACGGATTCTCTGTTATTGGGAAAATCCGAAGATATCTTTTTCGGTGTTATGTTTCGGCGCATGATGTTGGTCTCCCGTTCGTGCTCAGGATGTGTCCTCCTGTCACTAATCAACGACCCAGACTTTGTCTTTTTTTTATTTAATTGCAGCCAGACACAGAGAAACACAAGACCAAGCGGTCTTTAACAACAGCATAAGCTTGTGCAGAAACATGCGACTTCCCGAAAAGCACTTCATGAACATCCTGCATGACCATGAAAACTTTTTGTCTACAGCACCTATAAAAATGGAAGACCTCGTCGCCCACGGCAATGTTATAGCACTGAACGGTGTATTCATGCCACTCTTGCTTAAATGCGCTGGTTAATATTAACTGCGCAGTATTATGTTCCGGTGAAAATCAGCTATCGAACAGCGCGTTTGGAAATATCAACGCGTTCAAAATGTTCGCAATAAAGCCATACACTCCTGTTTAATCAGCTGGCGTGGGCTTACTTTCCATCATCAGATACTGCGGAACTCTGCGAGCACAATATTTGGCTTGTACCCGAAAACTTCTTATTTTGTATACTGTGCAGTTACTTCTGTTAATGATGAAAAAAATGTTGGTGACCCCAATTTTTATAGAAATGTCATTGAAATCCAGGGTTCGACGGAAACCCGTCTGGTCGAGAAAATTCATGGCGGAAAAAACTAGCGCCGACCAATCGTTCAAAATAAAACAAGACGTTTCGGCTCCACTACGGGAGCCTTGTTCACAATGAAATGAATTTTTGAAAGGAATGAAGACGGGTTAAGTATGTTCCATGATGTGACGTAAGCACCGGGTGTAAATCGGGGGCAGATTGCCTGAGTTGCGGTTGAGCGTGTGCGCCGTTGTCTGGATATGGAGGGATTCCAGATAGAGTCTTGTCATCTTGTTTCTTTCCTTTCCAATTATCTTCGCGCTATCCCAGCTGACGTCATGGCCAGTTGAAACCGCGTGCTCAGCCAGCGCATTTGTTGCCACGTGCTTCTTGTTTACGTCGTACTTGTGCTGTTTAGTCTTTTCTGGAAATCGCCCGTTTCACCGATGTATACGTGTCCACAATCAGCGCAAGGTATCCTGTATACGACACCGGGAAATTTGTCCTTCTCAAGCTTGTCCTTCACTGTCACCAACGAGTGTCTGAGCTTGCGCGTCGGGACATGTGCGACGTCGACGTCATACGACCGAAGGATACGGGACAGGAGCAAAAACCGGAGCAAAAACTCTGCTCAACCCCGGAGGATCGCGCGGCTGATTTGGCTACCACACGTCGTGACCTCTCGTCTTCGGGCTACCCCAGTTCGTTTGTACGTGCCGTTGAGAATCGCCTTGCTCACCCTGTACCACAACAGCCGCAACAGCGACAAGATAAGAGACGCATTGCTGTACCATACGTGCCCGGCGTCAGCGAAAGCCTGTCCCGTATCCTTCGGTCGTATGACGTCGACGTCGCACATGTCCCGACGCGCAAGCTCAGACACTCGTTGGTGACAGTGAAGGACAAGCTTGAGAAGGACAAATTTCCCGGTGTCGTATACAGGATACCTTGCGCTGATTGTGGACACGTATACATCGGTGAAATGGGTGATTTCCAGAAAAGACTGAAACAGCATATTTACGACGTATTCTAGAAGCACGTGGCAACAAATGCGCTGGCTGAGCACGCGGTTTCAACTGGCCATGACGTCAGCTGGGATAGCGCGAAGATAATTGGAAAGGAAAGAAACAAGATGACAAGACTCTATCTGGAATCCCTCCATATCCAGACAACGGCGCACACGCTCAACCGCAACTCAGGCAATCTGCCCCCGATTTACACCCGGTGCTTACGTCACATCATGGAACATACTTAACCCGTCTTCATTCCTTTCAAAAATTCATTTCATTGTGAACAAGGCTCCCGTAGTGGAGCCGAAACGTCTTGTTTTATTTTGAACGATTGGTCGGCGCTAGTTTCTTACGCCAGAAATGTCATTGACGGCTCTGGGCCCTATAGCCTTTTGTGCCCTCTTGATTGCATTGGGTAGGCATTAACTGGAGGCCGACTAGCACATACCCACTATCCTATGCGGGTATGTGCCACAAGAGTTCTTTCTTTCTTTCTTTCCTTCTGTGTAACGTATTTCTAAATTAGTCTTTTTTTGTGGATTAGCTGTGGCCCCTACCTTCATATACCTGGTTCGGACTACAATAAGCAACGCGGCGCGCGCATAGGCAACTTAATTATTTTGGATTATTTCTTGTTACTGTTACTTCAATCTTTGTTATACTAAAATTATCCCTCGATACCGTCTTCTTGATATAAAAACGTTAACACGTAGGTTAATTTTAGTTTTATTCTTGTTCGGGCTTTCTCTGTTCGACTTATGAACGGACCCACCCGATGGCATATCAGGGGTGTCCGTCATGGAACCAAGTGTCCCTTGGATCTAGCGCCATGAAAACGAAAATCGCACTCTCAAATGTTGCACAAAGTAACTTGAGACCCACGCAAAAATTGCATTGAGTAAGGCGAGTACGCAGGAAGGCTTATATTTTTATTTTTACTCATGATGTATAAAAAGAAAGAAGACAGAACTATATCACTATAGTTTAGTACTGTAATAAAATTTTTGGTCATGGCTTGCGCGTTTCCTGAGCGATATCTTTTGTGATAGAAACCACTAGGCACACACTCAGACGTTATCTACAGCAGCGGGTGAGATTAAAATTCTTTGCTGCAAAATCAATGGCGGCTCTGCAATAAATCGGCTCCTAACAAGCATTTTGATACGGCCAGATATCAAACCATTTTGGCGGCAAATCACAAGCATCACGTTTATTTCCATGCAAATAAACACAAGGTGCTGATAAAGTGACTCAGGTGCTGAGTCACTGATCAAGTATTGCATATATGAATCAGCACTTCAGTCAGGATAAAGTGTGAGCGACATAAAGACTTTGTAATCTCTGAAACGCTGTTGCATTCCACTAAGATAACGCACTAACCAACTCCATCCTGAAGACCCCACTGACCACATTAACGCATTTTGAACTTATAGGAAGCCCAAAACCCACTCAACAAACAGCTAGAAAGCGCGCGACAACAAATACGTAACCATAAAGTATTTGCTTCAGCTTAACGCTCCGAAACCACGATGTCGTGATGAATAAAGCCTTTTTGAGGGCTCAGAAAACATCGTCGGCCTGAAGTTCTTAAACGTACACCGACACCACACAATACGCATATCTCTACCATTATTGTGGCCATCGCAAATGAGACCCTCGCGGAAGGGTTCGAAACCGCATAGTTTTTGGCAGCAGTCGAGCAAGGCAACCACTGCAGCAATGAGGTAAACAAAGCGCGATAGCATCATCACATAAGGTGAAAAAAGCTATATTCACTACTCCAACCAAATGGTGTGCTTTAACAACACACCAATGTTGCCACTTTGAGGCTCTTTTTCATTCCTCATCATATACATGACGAATAAGAGCCTGAAAAATGGACATTCGTGTCTAAGTGGTCTGCGTATATTAGTGTGTTCGTTGTTACTTTACCCTTCCCATCCTCCGCAGACGGCATTTTCTTCGTGCACCTAGCTCAAGAACTCTATGCAGTCGTTGCCTATGCCGGCATCTTCCTATACATGACATGAACTGTCTAGGTACATATGATAATATTCGCTAGTAATGTTTAAAATGCCAGGTATGAGTGTCCCTATTCTATCTGGGTATGACAATGAAGAGTGAAGGGCACAGAAAAAGCAGGCTATTCGAAAATATTTGTGGACCTATGCGGAATTTTCGCACACGACATGATCCTCAGAAACCGACGTGAAACCTTAAGAAATCTATTTGACTTTATTTTTTGGTGTGGATAATTTTCTATGTGATGGGTGAACAGGTCATTTGTATCCTTTCTCGGACATCCGGGATAGCTTATGCCCCCAGAGCAGGGAATTTACTAATTGATCAATAGCTTTACAAAGACAACAAACAGTCCTTGACACCTAGGGGAGCCTATACGCAATAAAATATTTGCTTAAGAACTGTCCAACATTATTAATCACCCTTCGGAGTTATTTTTGTCCCTTTTCTTGTACAGGTCGTGCTTCCACGTGATAAAGACGACGACAACGAGGAAACCCCCAGCGCATGCTTCGAAGATTCTTAAATATGCGAGATAACGTCTGGCAAGAACCAGTGTTCCTGCAAGTCTGCGACCCGTTCACCCCTTGCCGAAAATCTATTAAGCGACATGGTCACTTCTGGGGCAAACGGGTTTGCAGCTACTCCGGCTCATCCGTACTGCGACACCAGGTGAGAGCTTCTCCTCCTGGTTCGTCTCGACGTGCCGGCTCGGCCGATGGTGGCAACAACAGCTCGGTCAACCCAACACAAGGTTCAACAAATGGAAAGAGCTCCGCAGCCCGGACCAGGCCGACGCGGATTACAGACGACGCAGATAGCTCAGCGACCAGCAGGGCGGCGTGCTAATGGCTGGACCAACGTCGTGACTCCTGTCTGCCGGATGGGGAACCTCGATAAGGACGACAGCAGCATCCTCGAGCGAGGCACCCTGATCCTGTGCCGCCACACGAACTTCAAGGTGCTCGGGCCAGATGACTTTGCCGTCGGCAGTAATCTGGAACCTCTACGTGTTAAAAGGATGGTCGTCTTCCACCGCCCTCTCTTCCGGCTTCATGCTCCTGATGACGCCATCGGCGATATGCTGCACCGGTATCATGGTCTTCGCAGGGATCGACGCTCTGCGCAGCGGTGCGAATCCGTGACCGCGATCATTCGTCCGTGTTTCGGACGCTAACGAGGACACGCCTGCTTCGGTGTGGGGGTCCCGTGAGATTTTGGTGCTACCGGCTGGCAGCACCAAGGCAACTATATTTTCTTCGTCTATTGCGCAGTAATTTTGATATTATATAGATATATTTGCTCATCGTAGTTTTCAACTAATCTTGTTATAAATGGGGAATAAATCACGACGGTGGATCTGAGCAGTGCCTTATGTCCAAGCGGCTCTGTGGCGCCTCATATTGAGCCTACTTCATGCCGAATGATGTGGCGTAATCCGTGGTTGCACAAATTGCTACCTGCTTGACTTGATTTCTGGGTTTTACGTCCCAAACCACGATATGATTATTACAGGCACCGTAGTGGAGAGCTCAGGAAATTTAGACCGCCTGGGGTTGCTTAACGTGCAGTGATATCACATACCTTCGAGTAAGTTGTACTCGTATTTGCAACAAAATCAGTTTTGTTTTCAGACAAATCAGACAAAGGCTGCCCCGAAGTGTCGCTGTAACGCATAAACCTCTTAAGACGAATAAGTACAAAACGAATTGGCCGAGTGGCGTGAGACGACATTTTACTTCGGGGGATTTTACGTGCGTGCTTCATTTCTGTTGCTTGGTTTTAACAGTGATGAAGGCGCCAAGGCTAGCTTGTGAACATTAAATAGATCAGGCCAAAGCCCCAACAGCCTCATTAGAAGCTAAATGTTACCCTTCGTCCCATCAAACACTCTCGCATCAATACCTGTGAAAACTTCTAATTCTTGTCTCGTTCACATGGTATTAGAAATGAGCTCCCAGGCTTCTGCAGAGGATGCAGCGCAGTAGCAGCGCAGACTAGATTTTGCTGCATGCTCGACTTCACCTGATCGGTACCGCCCCATCACGTGAACCTAAACATAGGGGGCTCCATATCTCTCCATCACTCGCCGCTGTTTCTTTTACTTTCCCTTTCCCCTTCCCCTGCATAGAGTATATAGCAGGCCGAGCAAATTAGAGCTCACCCAAGCCTCTCTGAATATCCATAAATGAACCTCTCTCTCTCTTGTGCTTTTATTCACCTCCTTCTCCTGCTCTTCATCTTCCATTGTCTGCTTTTTCTGCTTGTTCTTTTTCGCCGTCATCATCCGCTGCTTTTCTTCTTCATCGCCTTTTTTTACAGTCGAGGTCCTCTCATTTTTGTCAACTTCCCCTCTTCATCACTACTTGTTAACCGTGCTCTCCCTCTCCTTCCTCTTCTTCTTTCTTGTCAACTCCTGCAATTTCTTCCTTTTCCTGTTTTTCATCGTGATGTCTGTACTCCTCGTCTTTTCGTTCCTTTCTCCTCCCCTTTTTTTCTCGTGTTCATCGATCAAGCTACAGCCATTGCCTCAGAAATATATGCTCTACAGAAGCACCACTACAACACTACCATAGCTGTGGCATCCATGCAGGCATGAAGTTCTTTACTTTTTTTCTCGCGCTAAAGCGAGTAGCGCTTACGGCCACCGCTAGTGGCGACGATGGCAGCGGACTCCATCACCCGCAGTCTCGGGATTGTGAGGCTCACATAACAGCTTAGGCAGTACGATTGCACGGAGGGGGGGGGGCGGCAGGGGCCTATCAACTCACATAGCTAAGGGGCCATCTTATCGATAACCCGACACCATGGACATTTACGTCACAAATAACAATGATACAATACACCGATCTCTGGTTAAATGCGACGCCCTCTTGACGGCGAAGCTACTCCCTATTGTGGTAAAGGTTCTTAAACATTTTGCTTTGTATTTATAAATGCGAAGCATTACCGGCTTGCATAGATTGTGCTGCGTGTCACAACACAATCCTCACAATTAGTTCTGGAAGCCAATGGGTCGCGTGCGCTAGTTCTATCCCAGTCGAAAAACCTACCAGCCTGAGTCTGGTGTGTTTTACCCGTTCACACCAGAGTGGAAATTCAGACACCGGTTGTGGCGTGTCTGGTGTACCCGGCCGGTTTGGTGTGATCTAGCGCATTCGGCCGGTTTGGCGTGGTTTGGTGTGATCTGTCGTATCCAGCCGGTTTGGTGTGATCTGGTCTATCCGGCTGGTTTGGCGTGTTTTGGTGTGATCTGGTGTACCCGGCCGGTTTGGCATGGTTTGGTGTATCCGGCTAGTTTTCCGTAATCTGGCACCAACCGATCGGTGCCACATACTATAATTTTGCACGATTACAGAATGTTGCCGAAACAGCGGATGTTACTAATCTTAATATCATTGTGCCATGATTAAAATGTACTGTGGATCAAAATATGCACACTTTTTTATGCCCGAGAAATAATGGCAGGCTGCAATACACAGTAGTTTTGATAGCAAAAAATGGCCGACTTGTTTATTTCATCCTCGGTTCTCTCAGCTTGCTAGTTTTCTGTAGCAGCCATTCAAACCTTTTGTGGCCCTTCTTTGACTCTTCTTCAGATTGGCCTCGGACAGCTGTGTGGCACCTGAAAAAGCCAAGAACAGTATGTTATAGGAGTTCCCTCATTTATAGAGACACTAAGGGCACATATTAGGTTGAGCAAGACTGAAGATTGGATTTGTGTTATAACCACTTCGCTATTCCTGGTGACAATGGAGAAGTTGTAAGAAAACGAGAAAACTAAAGAATTGGAGTTTGTTTTTTTTTAAATGTAGAAACATGGGAATGTAGGATACGTGAGAGCCAGCTATCCCATAAAAATTGAAGGAGCCACTCCGAAAATTGGAGTGGTGCCTTTTGTCCCACACTGCGTTTATATCTGGCCGATGTCAGCTCACCTATTTTGAGTACTCGACTAACTCCTCCAGGTTTTAAATAATGAATTGGATAAACTACGAGAATAACTTAACGTGCAGTAGGGACACTTATTCCTTAATATTAAGGCTATGAAGTTCACTGCATCGTAGTGTTGGCAGTCAAGATCATGACGTCAGGCCCACTTTCCGTCGTGGATGATTGAAATTGAGTGCACTGTCGGATATTGTCAGTGCACGTTTTGGGATGTTAAACCCCAGAAATCAATCAACCATGTCACCTGATTACAGCTCACTAAAGTAACATTAGCAGTGAGTGTACCATTGTGCAGGATATGCAACATGCTTCCCATACAGCCTGATATTTTGAAACGAAATTTCAGCTCTTAAAAGATTGTTTAATTAATTTTTACTCCTGATGAAGCCAAGAAAGGCATAGGGGAAATTGTAGTTTTTTATGTACTGTAGTAATTATGCAATAGATGAAAGGAATTAAAGTGGACAAACACACACACGCGCCTTTGGTAAAGACCAAACCTACAACCTTCGGATAACGCGTCCAATGCTCTACTGACTGAGCTGCAATGGCAGTCATTCTCCCGTCCACATTACTGGGTACTCGTGAGTGTGCAATCCCAGGAGTGCTAGACAGCAGCACTCGTTGTCATGGCGATGAATATGGAACACTTTGTGCCAGATGGCGTCACGTAGAACATATTTTTTGTAAGATGGCTGCTGCCCAACTTGCCCTATGCTTTCCTTGGCATCATTAGGTTGTTTCTAACAAAGAAATGGGCCCTGCCACTGTGGTCTAGTGGATATGGCACTCATGTGTGGATACGAAGGTAGCGGGATCGAATCCTGGCAGCTATGGCTGCACTGCAATGGAGGCGAAAAGTTGAAGCCCGTGTACTGTGCGATATCACTGCACGTCAAAGAATCCCAGGTGGTCAAAATTCTGCCCACCAGAATCCCAGGTGACAGCTTATAAGCCGTCAGCAGCGGCTTATTAGCTAGATTTTCCTCTGTGCTCTGTTAACCTTTCCTTTCAGTCTTACTTTATTTCTGCTAGGTTCAAGTCCGACCTAGAACGAAGAACTTTTTTTCTACATTGCAGCTGTTAGCAGTTACTTAAACTGGTGGTGGCAGTGAACAGACACCATCATAATGAGCCCATAATAGCCGAGTGTGTAAAACGCATCAGCACATTGGTGTTGTCATGTGATACCAATCCGCTTCATGGGATATTGCTGTAGTGCACAGAAGGCAACTTGGACAAAATGCACACAGATGTCCATAACTTTCAAAGTTGCGTGATGGACAAGGAAAAAAAACGGGGGTCTCGTTTTTGTTTACTACTACGAACGTTCACATGCATTCACAGAAGCTAGGCAGGTGTTGGATGATATTCACAGATGTTTACGACCTGTTGTCAGAACCTTATGATATTTCTGAAAGTTTGTGTCCGTTTCAAAGATCCGCGGGATAGGCTGCGGTTACCTTCTGACTGGTTTGTTTTATTATATCTTGCTTACGACTTTCCGGAACACTTAATACTGCTGCCTACTCCCTTTAGTATAAAGCACATGTGAATAATTGGATAAAGCATTGCATGACTGCATTTGTGTTCTTCAGCATAGTGTGCACACACTGAGAATACGAGGAACGGATAAGTGGCTGCTCACATTGGCCGCCTGCAGCGGTCAGCTGTTTGCTATGCGCAGATATCATCACCCTTCGAAAGCAGGGCGCGGTTCATTACTAAGAGAGGCGAACACCCATAACATCCTGTTTTGTTACCGTCGTTGCCTCTGTACCTTCTGCTCATAATTATGTAAAAGGTTGAAGGGAACAGCAAAATATTGGGAGCACCGCTAGCTACGACGTAGGTATGTACGGATGAGCTTTTGCCAGGCACCGTGCGCTGTGCATGCGCTGTGCTTGGTTTGTATCACAGGTTCATAGCAGAAACTATAAGAGCCGCAGTCCTGATGAAGACAAGTCCACTTGTCGAAACGTTGGCTCCTGTGACATTCCCTGTTCTACATCCTTTTTAGCGACCTGTTCATAGGCTCGCAATAGGCGATTCGCAGTCGTCACTGATTTTTGTATGCGGTCAGTTTAAGCATCACTGCACTCTGTCGGCCAATACTTGCTTAAAGAAAAGGGGAAAAAAACAAGGGCTGTCCAGTCTGCCACCTTGGGTGGCAGGCGTATTGAGCTCGCTTTGTAGAGCATCACAGTTGCTTAACGGCTTGCCGATCATGCAACCACTATTCTGACACAGTACCAGATTGCTAAAGTGCCATAAATTAAACACACGGAACTCTCTAACTTCCACAAGAACTGTGCCGTACATGCTGCTGTGTCCAATTCTGCCAACTTGTCCTACCGATTCCGGTAAGAGCATGATATCATTAGGAAAGTGGAGAAACATTGAGGTCATTTTGCTGCAAGTTGTTGTGGAATGTCCACACATAGCCCAACCATCGATCTTCATGCAAATAAAGCCACTAAAGCTCATAAACACAGCGTGCCAATGCAGCAGCTATGCAGCTGAACGAACCGAGTACTCCAAGTACCGGCGTGCACTGCGGCATAGTGGAACGTCCTACAGGAGCGGCGGCGACGCTGAGCCCGTCGGGCCATTTCCGGCAGGGCGCCTGATGGCACCGCCGGGGACGGAACCGCCTAGCTGCGTACTAGGCGTGAGAGGTAAGCACGGTGCTGCTGGCCTCTTTTTCACTTCGTTAAAATGGCTCCTGCTTTACCATTAAAAGTTGCCACGATAAACGTCAGAGGAATGGCAGGAAAAAGAAAACAAAGCCAGGTATACCGACTTTTAGCGGAGCGCGACATAGATGCGCTGGCGGTACAGGAAACGAAACTCGATGGCGAAGAGGAGACCAGCAGCATGTTGCAGCGTTTCACGTCTACGGCCGACGTGCCTTAGGTACGTCGGCCGGATGTATACCTTTTGTTAAGCTACCGGTGCTTCGGCTTATCGAACATTTTTCGTGTACGTCTGGACGGTGTGCCCTTGTTGATTTACCTTTAATAACATCGTGTGGCACATAGTGTGTGTTTACGCGCCCAACAATGTCGAAGAAAGGGCCCTCTTTTTTGTCGGCCTAGAGCAACGGCTGAATCGAGAAAGACACACTATATTGTTGGGCGACCTTAATTCTGTCCCGAGCGCGGACGATTAAAGAAGCACCCCGGCCTTCAGAGGCAAAAGTACTGATGTTTTGACGCGGATCATCGATAACAAGTATCTGCTGTTGTTATTTTGTGGGGTTTAACGTCCCAAAACCAGTTCTCATTATGAGAGACGCCGTAGTGGAGGTCTCCGGAAATTTCCACCACCTGGGGTTCTTTAACGCGCACTGACATCGCACAGCACACGGGCCTCAACATTTCGCCTCCATCGAAATGCAGCCGTCGCGGCCGGGATTCGATCCCGCGACCCTCGGATCAGCAGCCGAGTACCGTAGCCACTAGACCACCATGGCGGGGCGATAGCAAGTATCTAGAGGATGCCGCAGGAAGCGTTCAACGCAAGAGTATAGTGATGTACACGCGATTTGAAGGCCCGAGTCACGCAAGCCTCGATCGAAACTATGTATCAGTCGATATACTTCCGGAGCGTACTAGCTACGATGTTGTCGCTGTGTCGTTTTCCGACCACTGCTTAGTCGAGTGCTCTATCGGAATCACCAAGCGAAGCAGCCCTTTCTCGTGGGAAACATAGAAATTTAATAATAGGCTCCTGCAGGACGAAGATTTTAATTTAACTGTAAGAGAGGAAATTAGCAAGTTAGACCCCAGTAAAAACCTTCACTTGTGGCCAGCAATAGGAGCTATGCAAGGAAACTAAATTTAAAAGCGATAGGGCTACGTGAATTAGGTACGACAAAAAGAGGAGGGTGAAGGAACTAAAAGCACTGCTAGATAAGCTCCTCAAGCAGGAATGCCGAGCACCCGCCAAATGGATTGAAGACATCAGAAAAGTAAAACAAAAGATAAAGCAACGAGATGAGCGGCGTTATCGGTGTGCGCTAGTGAGGGCAAGTGCAGAAGACACTCCTGCAGAAGAAACAGCGTCGAAACGCGCGCTAGGGGGGCGATCGGAGATCGGCTGTTCACTCGAGAACGCTTTCCGAACGCTGACGTCACAAAGTGGGTGGTCCGCGATAGCTTTGAGCAATGCTTTGAGAACGGGAGGAGCGCGGCCGGCGCGGCCAATGGGGAAGCGGCGCGCTCCTCGGATGATGCCGTACTCCGTTTGTCGTCTGCTTCTGAAAGTCAAAATGTTGCTCCCGAGAAATTAAGAAAGCTGCTCGTTTTAAAAACGGTGCTTTCTTATTCTCAGACGTAAACACGCTCTTAAGCATCAATATCTTTCTCTGCAGGCTCGCTAAGCGGTGTCGTGGGCGCGAAAAACAAGAAGCGTGCGCGTAAGTGGCGTCATATCTAAATTTAGTGTCGTCGTCTGCTGCTGCCATGTCCTCGCACAAAAACGTGCATCTCGGCCCGCGGGTGCTCATAGGCAGAGGGAGCTCCTTCTCGCATTTTTGGAGGTGCACCCCAGCTGCGAAAGCCCGATAAACGCTTCACTACCGACAGCGCGCTGCAAACTTCCAGTAGCAAAGAACCTTAACATGCGCAGCTCTTTTCTCTCCGTCGAAATTCCACGGGCTCTTTGGCACCGGATTTCCGATCCCCTGATTATTCCCTCGCCTGGAGCATGGGACACCGTTCTCCGCGACTCAAGCCTGGAGAAACAACTCCAGGCTATCAGACGGGCAGAGGAGGTGGCGGCGAGGATTTTTTTTCCTAAAATAAAGTCGTTCTCTCCCTCTCGGGATCAAGTTCGGCGCACAGCCAACGTACTGTTCGCTTCGACAGGCGAAAGGCGATCCAATTTCTGTCAAATCCCCAAATACATCGCGAACTTCCAGCTGCTCCGCGTCCTATTTCAGCGACGACAATGCGAGGACTCAGCGCCAAAGTGGACCGCCATTTCCCTCTGTGACGCACCATTCCGCAGCCGCAGCCGCCGTTTCAATCCAAGCGGAGCCGCTGCTGCGCGCGCTGTTCGCAAAGCGTTCGCAAATCGTTCGTAAACCGTTTGCTGAGTGACCGGCCTCGGACATCGTTCTCCACATAGCAGACGACACGCTCGGTTTGAAAATGATTGACAGGGAATTGACGTCATTTTGACGACAGCGAAATCTCGGGGCCCCGGAAGGCTCGACGTTCCACAAGTCGCTACAGGTGGCGAAAAAAACCAACCGCGGCGCGTTCCATCAAGTTGCGCGTAGAGTGCAACTATTAACCTAACCCCATATTTCAGTTTGACATTTTCCTGCTAGGGGCTCTCAATAAGGCCAAAAGGCGTAGGCGCCAGAAACAAAGCGGCTATATTACATCTGAACAATGACGATGATAGTACATGCAGCACCATCTTTTGACCTTATATTTTAAGTTTAGGACGCCACCGCTACCATTAATTTTCGTTGCACTGTCAAAGGTACAGTTTCTCTTCTCTAATTTGGTTATAGGTAGGTGTTCCGTGGGCACGCCCCGCGGATGACGACACCGGAGCAGCGCTGGCCAATCGCGTGCGGCGATTCCGAACACTGTCGCAAAAATACCATCTCTGAATCGCCCCCTAGGCTTGGGAAAAAGCCGGGCCGATAGGAAACATATTCGTATGATCGAGTGGTGCTGGTGCGGTTTTAACTGATACGAACGCCGTCACAAGCGCTTTCAGGGAACATTATCGGGAGCTGTTCGCGTTGCACGACATAGACGGTGAAAATGTCCTGAATAAACTTGTGCCCTTTTTACCCCGTCTGGACGATGAACGAAAAGGGAGTTTGGAGCGCACAATAACAGTAGCTGAAGTTCAGGGTGCTATAGATGAGATAAACCCTGGAAAATCACCTGGACCGGACGGATTCACTGCAGCTTTTTATAATATGTTTAAACGCGAAATTAGCCCTATCTTGACAGTCCTGTTTAGTTTAATGAAGCGTATAAATTAAATACATTGCCCCCGTCGTACAGCTTGTCCCATACTGTTCTTATTCACAAAACTGAGGATGTACATAAACTAAGATCTGTCTCAGCGTACAGATCCATAGCCCTAGAACAAATGTAGACTATAAAATCTATAGGGAAGTATTGGCTCAGAGGCTATAGACACTTATAGAGGACAAAGTCGGGCCTCACCATACATGCGGAATCAAGGGGCGATCTATCTAACTAAACATTCATAAAGCGCGTAGCATTCTCGAGTGTTGTGATTATTCAAATGAAAGGTTGGGATTTTATAGATCGAATTCGAAAAAGGTTTTGAATGAGTTGATCATTATATCTTGTTTTCTGTTTTAAACCATGTCAATGTCGGTTCTGTCATTTCTGAGGGAGTGACCCTGGTGTATCGGAACTGCACTACAATGTTCATCGTGAATAAGTGTCTGGGGGCCCCCATCAGTGTGCCTCGTTCGGTTCGACAGTGTTGCCTCCTCAGCCCTCTGTTATTTTTCATGTATATAGACACACTCGGCTTGAAAATTGTAAACGATAGCTGTATTAATGGTTTTCAGTTTCAGGCAGCTGATATGAAGCTGCTAGCTGCTGGCGTACGCTGACGATGTGGCGATTTTGTCAAGGGACAGACGCAGTATAGAACAGTCTGTGAAAAGTTTGCGTGACTTCAGCCAAGCAACAGGCACCGCAGTTAACTGGTCAAAGTGTCTTGGGCTCTGGCATGGATCATGGTTAACGAAGCCAGACCACTTCGCCAATGTCCCTTGAGTAGTGACCTAGGGCAAGTACTTGGGAGTACCACTCGATGGCTATCGTGACAGCAAGCAGTGTTGGAAATGTCAGGAGAAAGAGACGTGCGAGAAAGTGGAGAAGTGATAAGGCACCACTTTGTAGATGTTTGCCAGAGCCACCGTGTGTAACCTGTATATCATTAGCAAGCTGTGGTATGTGATGCAGGTGCTGCATTGCCCACGGATTAATGTAGAGAAGTTTCACAGAATATTTGCAATTTTTGTCTGGACTTCCGAATGGGAACGATGGAACCGTACCAAGTTGTTCCGAAGGGTCAAGCTGGCGGGCGTGGACTAGGCCATTTCTTTTTACGCCAGCTGTTTAACCGGTTCGTGTTTTTCAGAGACCTCACAGATCCCTTCCTGGGCAAGTTGTGTCAAATAAGACTAGGCAGATATCTCCCAGATTTAGTAGTGAGCCCTGAAGACTGTGGGAGGGATTGGTGGCTACTGTAAAGAAAGTGTCTAGTATAAGATATCTTACTGTCAGATTCACGAAAGAGTACCTTTGGAATGTCAAAAGAAAACAACTTTATTTTACGTTGTGCGATATTGTTTTCCCAGTGCCGCGGTACCGATCATTGTACCGTGGCGGCCCAGGGAGCAACGTGTTAAAGAAGGTTAAAAAATGTATGTGCAGCCGGGAACACATTCTTTTTCAAACAACATTCCCTTATTCTGGCAGTTAAAACCATTTTAGATTTTTTTTTGCCTAGGGGAACACAATTTTAAATTGTAAGTCGCCGGAAACTATAGATCATGTTTTTTTACAATGTTGGGAGGGGGTCTATTTTTGGGATGTGTTGCAAAGAGCTATTAAGAATTCTCATTTCACCCGTACGGCATTCGGTTTTTGAGTGTAAAAAGCGAAAACGGCGTGCCATTCGATGCCATCATCCTCATGGGCCTCCACTCCTTGTGGCGTTCGAGAATGGCAGGTCTGCATTTTGATAAGGATGCGCGGCCTGCTCGGGCTTATTTTAGAGAGAGCATTCACTGGTTTGTTGCAATTTACAAAAATGCAACGGAACCACCCGAGTGGCTCTCACGAGTAGAACCGCTGCTAACTTTGCCTGATTTTTAATCTGACGATACCAGCATGAAGCAGGTCGAATATCCATGGTTTGCATGTATGTGGCACATTGGGTGCGTGTAACACCGATGTTTTTTGTACTTTACGTTCTCTACAAAACCCAGGTCAGAAAGAAAAAAATATGCTTCGGTGGTGTATCGGCAGAGCTTAGATCTCCTTTCGTCAAATCCGGAGTGAGTATGGGTGCGAGTCCGCCTGCCTGAAACTTTTTCATTTTGAATGTAAGTTCATTTTTTCAGCGATCAAATTTCATTAGGGAAGTACGCCAGTGATTTCTTGGCGGACCCAGGCATAAAACACATTCCTGTTCAGAGAAGTTCGTATCCTGTGGCACCCACGCGATAAACTCCATTGCAATGTCGTGCAATAAAGTTTAAGTGGGACAGACAGAGCGCTGTCAGAACGTTAGGCTTAAGGAAGAGACAATTCACCGAAAGGACGGACTGGCCTTCACCCGCCGGTCCATCGCAAGCAGTGCGGGCGCACTCCGATGTTACATCACATGGAATTTCTTTTTCGGCGTACAAACCAAAGGGAACGTGACCTTGTGGAGGCTCCAAACACCCACAGGTGATCACAGATGTGCAGTGGCAAACCCTCTGTTACTTTACGTGATTGCGACTTAACATTTCGAGCGATTAACGGTGACTGCGTGCGCAGGCTCCGCACGTCTTTTGTTCGTATTTCTATGGTTTATAAGGGTCCTGTCGCAGTAATAAAGCTTGAAATGAAAATCAGAGCTAGTTTGTCGTTTTTTTCTTCGTTGTGTGTTGTCACTTCATGAGCAGTTTTTGTTGCTGCTTGTTTAACTTGTCAGAGTTGAGCCTCTGGTAATCATTTTCACCACAACGTAGAGAATGATATATCGCACCGCGTGCTCAAGCACATTTTTGCTCAAACAAGTTTTAGCTTCAAAGTACGACGCTAACGTGAATAAGAAAAATTGATATGCAGATGAGTGCACAGTAACAGAGACTCGACTAAACAGACATCTGTACTCTAACGTCAGCACTCGCGGTTGCTCCGGAACATGAACTACTTTTTGGTGGTCACATTGCTGTCGGCATGACTGTTCACTCAATTTCCACTAGGATCTTTACCCTCCTCGCAAGGGTTTAATAATGCCAAGCCATTTAGCAAACACAAATTCACTTTAGTGGTTTCCCATGACATTCATTCCCACAATGCTTGCAACCTAAGTAGTGAGGTTTCCTAGCAGCTGTAACATTCTCACCAGCGTCCCAAATTTCTTTTGGTCCGCTTAGCTTGGGAGGATCGCAGTGTGCCCTTTAATATACTTAATGTCTCTGTTAGCACACAAAATATCGCTTATAATGCATGTATTCTCTGCCTCATAAGACACACAGAATTTACTCTTACCTAGCACCTATTTTTGGCGTGAACATTCACTTCCTTATGCGAAATCCTATTGTCTCTTATGGCAAAGCGTCCGCCAAAGCGTTGTCAACGGGCATTTCGAAAAACCGGAATTACCGCCGTTGGCAGAGAAACGTAGCAAAAAGTGACAACGGCAAGCCCATAAGCGTGGGACAGAATGAGCGCACCGTGCCAGAGTCTTGTGACCAAGTGGGGATGTCGTCATATGATGTTTGAGTGGCGACATGAGAATGTCAGACATGAGGATGTCAAGCAAGCTTTCGCGTTCACGCTATCAATCAAGTCACTGTTCATGTTTTACCTATAACTTGAAATTTCACAATACTCGGTGTGGTGAAATATAGGCAATAAAGTGACGTGAATGGCTTGAAGTACTTCGAAGGAGATTTTGCATCGTAATTAAGGGTAATATGTAGCAGCTGCCCTTTGTTTAGTAGCAGCTTCCTAGTACAAGAAAAAAGCATGCAAGCCATTAATATCTTTTCATACAGACATAAAACAAGTTTCAATGTTGAGTAGAACGGCCAAGTGTTGGTTTTGCACAAGATCTGTGCTGATGTGAGAACAGGAGTGCACCAGAATGCGCGTTGCCAAACACAAACAGTAATACATGAAAAAAAAAAACACCGCGGGAAACACATAAAACAACCTGATTTCAAAAACTTCCAGGCTGCGAAGTCTTTGAAATGTGGTTTTCAATCACAGCAGACAACTTATTTCAAGTCGGCAGAGCAGGGAGTATACGATTGCAGAACGGAGTGCATAGCTGTCAAAAAGGAATAAATATCAAAGATTCACTTAGGTACGGGCCATTCGAAGAGAAACGACCCAGACATTGTGCAGGACCCTCTCCAATTCTATTCCTAAAATTGTGGAGAATAATTTTTATGCGCCACTTGCTCTCGTGAAATATTTTTGCGAGAAACATTTTTCTGCCCGTTAGGTTACTTTGAAGGTTGCCGATGTGGGGAAACATGGGATAAGACCAAAATGTGGTTGATCCCTCTGTGATAGGAATCCGTATAACACTAAAGGGGAACCTCTCTTCGTACATAAGCGGCTCTGTGGCAAATTGAGGAACGGGAGATGGTTTGGATACTACTAACATGTGAACCCCTTGCATGTACGCACACACCAGTGGTACCTCGAGCAAACAGAGGCATCTTCGACACTTTCACGCAAGCGAAAGTTCTCGAATGACCCACATTTCTCCGGATACACAGAACGGAACGCGAGAGCGCCCTGTGCAAATCTGCTATAAAGCAGGAGCGTCCACAAACGGTGGAACTTGAAAAGCCAAATCTAATTGTCAGAGGGTCGTTGTATGAACGCACACTTCGCTAAGCGAAAAACACATTATTTGCTTGTCGGCGGCCGTCTTTGCGTTGCTGGAGTAGAACGCATTGCGTCGTAACTGGCTATCATAGACGTCACATAACACAAATTAAATAGCGGCCGTGGCTCAAGCAACGCGCCGGCACGATGCCCAAGCCTGCGTGGCGATACAAGCGTCGAGTCTTTTGAAACGCTAACTGCTGGCGGGCATATGAATAAAAGTTGCAAATTCGCCCCAGCGTTCCTAAAAGGCGGTACCACCACTCGGAACGAAGAGTGCAGTGAAAGGGAGACGATGTTCTTCTAAGACATATTTTGCATGTTAAATTGCTTTGCTTTATACGGATATCCATTAGATAGAGATTTTAAAGCGGCGTAGTACAGATATAAGGCCCAATTTTTTTTCCTCCGTATTGCGTGTCTTCTGGTGGTGTGTTCGGCAGCGCTTCCAGTCGCTACCAGCGCACCCTCGCTGGTTGTGCGTTCGAAAACCAGCGAGCGAAACCTTTGCAAGCGCAAATGAGTGGTTATTTCTCACACAGGTACTTCCGTTAGGAAGGTACGTCGCAGATTTTTGGGGGGACCCCAGCTTAACTCACTTCCTGCTAAAATATTATATAAGACACGCCACATTCGCGGACAGCTTTTAAAATCGCCTATTTGCTAGAAAAGGAATTGCGCTGTCTCATTCCGTTTCATTGGTGGCTGCTACTCTGTCTAGCTATATGCTTTTGAGCTCTGCAAGGCATCTATTCTCGCAATTTTCATGACATTTTCCTTAGAGTGACATGCAAACATATCTCCTGGTAGAATGCTTCTCATTAGACCTCTCAAGAAAGTACTGAAGTCGACGACCAGGCAGTTTTTAGGTGAGAAGGGTGCAAGCATTGGAAGACGTGCGAAATCCCCCATGATCCGCCATGGGTACATTGGGAAGGCGTTCAATGTAACAGTATATGATTGGCCTCCTTTAGAAGAGTATGGAAAGGAGATTAATTTGTGAAGGTCTGCTCGGAGCGTTCTTTTTAAAGTAGGATAAAATTCTGTTGATATTTGCCACGTTACCGGCCGCCAGCCCGTACGCCTGCTTGAGTACGCAGCAAGACATCGGACTGGCTCAAAGGAAATATGCGGCTGCCACGCCTTTCGTAGGATCGTATTCTGCTTTGTGTGTCATAGCTATGACAACTTGGTGTCCCAGCTGTCTATGATGAGCGTCAAGGCTTCCTTGCTAGGACAAGTGGCACATCCAACATTTCGAATTGGCCGTCCCGATCTTTCCGAAGCATCGTCAGCCGAGGTTGTTGACGCAAAACTTTAATTTCCTCGTGAATACCTTTACATTTTTTCTCGAAGCGCCTCTTTTCAAAAATTTTAAGCGTTTGCCAAAACACTCTGTATACTGAATTTAGCGACGTAGTGGGCAGTTGCTCTAGTCTGTTCAGTAGTATACATTGCAGTTCTCTTCTTTGTTAGCATTACCTTACTGTTGTCTTCGTCATTTGTTTGCGAAATTTGCATATCTGTTTAAGCGGAAGGCTTAGCAAAACACAGCATATGGCGCAGGACATCCGAGTGATCGCTGGCACAGGCAGTGGATATCGATTGCCGTGGATTCTCGTACACAGAAAGAACAACACTAGAAAAGCGGCCATATGTACCTAGCGGTAAACTTAGCGTTTTCCTTCCCGCACACGGTCGCAATATTACAAATAGAAGGGGGAGATAATGCGGCCACAATTTTTCCGCATTCTTACCGCGAATGGTGGGCTACTAAAGAATTATTTTCAAACATTTACTACAATATGCCCAATCCTCCTGACGAAAGAGAGATCATTGTATTGTCGCTACTAAAGAGCTAGCTTCTTCAAGGGGTCTGAAATAGAGGGAAACGTATGATAAAAGTCCCATACATCCTAGATAATCGGCGTTCAAAGACAGAACAAGGGTTTCCCTTTGTATGTGCTTGTCTGGAATCTTATACCCTCTCTCACTGTCATCTTTCTAACCCCCTCCCCCTTCTCCCCAGTGCAGGGCAGCAAACGGGATAATAATATATGGTTAACCTCCATGCCTTTCTCTTCATCTATCTCTCTCTTCTCTCTCTCTCTCTCTCCCTTTGCATGTGTCCTAGTGGAAGAAATACAGGGAAACCTGTGAAGAACGCGTGAACGAATTTTCTGGAAACGCCATCCCCGTGCCTATGGAGAATAACAATACTTATATCCGGAAAAAAAGGTGAAACGAATTTCCTGGCATCAACTTCTGCCTACACAACGCAAGTTATTGCAAGTGGCTAGACTTGTTACATGAGAAAACCGTAGTTTTGTCACGTAGCAACTGTAGCCAATGGATATCCTGCGGAATATACGACAACCACGACAAAAAAGGAGGGCTCACCATCCCAGCATTTTTATATGAACTGGGATTGCGCGAAATAGGATAACGTCTAACGTCCGCGAATGCGCGCCAGCAGATCAGCAGAGACTCCATGACACAGAGATAGTGCAGAACACTTCAGATTAATAGCCAACCTCTGCAATGTGGTTGAAGCCACCAGGAGAACAGGCGCACTTGAACCACCGGTGCTCCCGCAAGTCTGCGTGTAAGCAACGGGATCTCCTGGTGCAACAGAGATGGAGCTCTCTTTTCGCGGCTGGATTGGCGAGGAAGGATCGGGGTCTCTGTGACTGCGGACGTACATGTGAGTCATGCAGTGCATCACTGAATGGACATTCTCCATACCGGACCTTACACAACGGGTAGCACCTTTGGCGGCTTGAGAGGGACCGGAGAGGTGATAGCTGTGCAATGCACAAAGAACCTGTGTGGGTGCCACGGGAGACATTTGAAACATTTTATTTCATGTAGTATAACCGCTGGACGGAAACAACACAAGTGCGAGGGGTCAAAAGAAGAGTTTCAAAAGAAGAGATACGCGAGTGCGAAAGAGAAGAAATCCGAAAGCAAAATGCATGTAAAGTGAGAAGGAGATAATAGAGGCAAATATTGGAAGGATGAGAAAGATAACGGAGAATCATAAGGTTACATTTATTTAGCTACTATGGGAAAGAAGGGACAGAGAGCGACGATTTTTTTTCGGCAAACAGAGCGTACGGGACGAGGGACGCCGACTTGCAGCCAATGTCTTTTACGCGATGTAAGAGCATTTGTAAGATGACCCTCCCAAAATGCACGTGACAACCATAGTCGCCCCCTGTAGCATAGCCATGAGGTGCGCCTAGCAGCGTCGGACCAGCACTGCATCAAATTAGTCAGCAGAATGAAAAAGCCCTTTAATCAAAAGTGTAGAACATATTTATAGTCCGCGTAGTGGTAAACAGATAATGATGCACACGTGGTAGTAGCAACAGTCTGATGTGGTGCAGGCGGCCAGTAGAGGCGATAACAGGTGCGCGCGCACACACACACGTACCGAAACTGCGAAGACACAACACCCCCTAATCGGTATGCCTTTAAAGCTAACGTATCGCAGGTCTTTATCACAAACGTTTGCCAACCTAATGACGGATAAAAAATTATTTCTTTTATAGAGAAGCCATGCCCAAACATTCATCTTTAAAGCAGTGTATTTGAGCGGCTGAGATTCTTTCTGTAGCACTTTTTTTTTCTTCGCACCTTGCCAGAAATTTTCTTCCGCGAAATCTCGCGAAGCAGGCACAGTTACAGCAATGGATGCCAAGGCGCGTCCACTCATAGGATCGTGAAGGTTGTAGTCGCGTTCATTCAACCATGGCTTTAGCCATTTTCCTGTCTAGCCTGCGTATTTTCCCCCTAGGAGATTTAGAGAGAACAAAGCACGTCATCAACGCGTTCAGCAAAGCTGGTTTTAAAAACATTTAAGCAGGGCTGCGCCTTAGTGGCTTTTCCGTTCCTTTGTGGACACATGCACAACTGCTTTTGTGGCGCAGAAAACACGGTTCTGAAACTGCACCTGTCGCAAAGACAGCCCCTGTCGCCTCCTAGTCTTCCTTTGTATGATGCCCAAAAATTCAGCGCTGTTTGCACTTTTTCGCAAAATGAACCAACTATCCCTACCATAAACCTATTTTCGTTATGCTACTGTCACTTAAAACGTTCTTTACAGAACAATAACCTAAGACATCGATAACCTAATGATGCCAAGTGGTGACCCAAACAGCAGTGATGTAGTGGTTATAAGGCCACCCATTCCACCTTTCTATGAAACAAGGCTTGTCTTTCCTGTCTACCCGAATGATAGGAAAATAATTTGCTTCTTCACTTTCATCGTAAAGACTGCTACTGTAAAGGTGAAGTCTTAAAAGGTAGTGACCAACATTCGTGAGTGATGAACGTTGAGAACCCAAAGTGGAGCCGAGATCAAACAACGGGGGCGTAAATGTTGATGAAAGAAGCAGTGAAAAAGGCAGAAGCTAAAAATATTATGGCGAGATGTTTGATGGGTGATCAATGCTCGATATCATATAACTCATTCCTGCAGCAAGAGCATTCTCCAGAAAGGTTGCACGCCAGTGTTTTCCCGCGCTAGACCGGTCCCTTTTGCAATACGAGATCCCCTAGAAAGACAGCTAATGAACATGGTACAGAAGGGTACATTAAGGTAAGTCCCTCGCAGTGATTGGGCTACTCCAATCGTGACTATTCGAAAAGCGATGGCACTTACCGGATTTGTGGAGACTACAAGATAAGTATCAGCCCGGTTTTAAAAACCGATCACTCTCCCTTGCAGAGGCCGGAAGATTTGTACTCGAGCATCGTAAACGGCAAAGATTGCGTTCTGGATTTATCATCAGCGCATCGCCAAATGCCTCTCAGTCCGGAATCCAGACCCCTGTTGACCATTAACACGAGCTTACGACTTTTCGAGTTCCAACGAATGCCATACGGGGTGGCCAGTGTGCACGCAATCTTTCCGTCCCTAATGGATACAATATTAGAGCATTTTAGCTTGGCGTGTTTACGCTCCGCTCAGGGCCTAAGCGGAGCGCGCGTGCAACTGCGCATGCGCTCTCCGGTACGGAGGCAAGCGGGCTACCGGAGCGGGGGGTGGGCTCCGCTTACGAGCCGGTTTAGCGGAGCGCTGAGCGTCACTACGCGCGCGGGCTCATATCCAACATGGCTGCCCCCACGAGTGGTGTGCCTTGCACCGCGGCAGGATCGGCGTCATCGTCCAGCGCACATTGCAGGCCCCGAAAAACGATTTCGCATCGACGAGGATTTGCGCCTGACCCGCGATGTGGCTAGTGCAGACCGATACAACGGCCCACGGCCCCCAAGCCTGGGATAAATAAATCACGAAAACGTCTCCAGCACATAGGCAAATGTCAACAAAGCTTGGACTGGATCCGGATAGCATTCGATGGCTATCACCAAGCCAACCCTTTATTCTTCACACGGTAAAATGCACCAATAACGCGTTATTCAAGCACATACCTATTTGTTTATAAAGAAGCAACTCATATTGATTTGTTTTCCTGAGTGAAATTGACAAAAAGTGATTTTAGTTTTGTTTCACTACGCCGCATTCAGCCCGAGGGCGCTGCGATCTCTAAGGCCACGTTCCGCTATACAAAACGTGTAACTAAAACGCGACAGTCTTCTCCCGCTCCGCTGCGCCTTAGCGGGGCCACTCGGAGCGGAGCGTGCCGTAAACACGCCAAACTAAGAGAGAGAGAGAGAGAAATAAGGAAGGGAAGGCAGGGATGTTAACCAGTCATGAGTCCGGTTTGCTACCCTACACTGGGGGATGGGAAAAGGGGAATAAAAGTAAAGAGAAGGAGAGAGGGGGAATGCTCTATTAAGGGGCATATCGAACGTCTGCTGTTATATCGACGACGTCATTTTGGCGGATTTGGACGCAGCCAAAAGATTCTCGAGCAGGCCCTGGCACGGTTCCGTGAATACAGAATCACGTTGAGTCAATGCAAATACCGTTTTTTTTAATACTCCGTCACGTACTTAGGTCACAAGGTAGATGCAGAGCGAATCTACCCGACCGAAACAAAGAAAAATGTAATCTTGAAGGCACAAGAGCCTACTAAAAAGACAGAACTAAGGCGTATTCGGGAATGCTCAATTTTTATGCCGGATTTCTGGATAATGTAACAATCGCCGAGCCACTTTACAGGCTCCTGAGAAAGGAGGAAAAGTGGTCTTGGGCGAAGGAACAGAGCGACGCTTTGTCTACGAATAAGTCTACGTACAAGCAGCCGCGTCATAACTTTCTATGATGCAGGAAAGCCGATCGGCCTGTTGTGTGACGCGTCACTGTACGGGCTCGGAGCAGTTGCCTCTCGCGAGACGGTGGATGGCGGGCGGCCAATCGCATTTGCTTCGCGAACGATGACACCGGCAGAGAAGAACTACTCGCAGGGTGAACGCGAGGCCATCGCCTTGATTTTCGGGTTGAGAAAATTCCACCACCACCTGTACGGAAGGACGTTCACCATGTATACAGACCGCCAGCCGCGCGTGGGTATTCTCGACTCCATCTAAATGCTCGGCACCTAGCGGATGCTCCTGGAACCAGCCGATCCAAGGTCGACCTCGAAACGCGGCATGGTATCGCATTACCGCGGGCTGTAAAACAGCTCTATGGTTCCTTAGTCGACGCCATGCCGCCTCGCAGCAGCCAGAAAAAGAAAGAATCCTCATCAAAAGACTTCTGTTGCGTGCCTCAGTGCGTGTCATCGCGATGCAAAGAGAGCAACACGTCGTTTCATCGGTTCCCCGAAGAAGCAGACGACGCTTCGCGCAGGGCAATATGGATTAGGAACTTGCGCATCGGCAAGAAGGTGACGGGAACTACGTTAGTTTGGCCCAGGCTCTTCACTCGCGACGATTTCTTCCTCCCCGGTGAGTACACAGGTTGTGTGTGCGCGCGTTTATTATCATGCGCGCTTTTCGAAGAGCCGGAGTGTAGTTTAGTTTAGGCAAGCGCGTGAACAAAATAGCGACATCGTTTATACGTGTATATATGGTGACGTTTTCTGAGCGTGCCTATGCTCAACTTGAACCACGGTAACATTATTAGGGCGTTATAGTTAAGCGGCTCAGCGGGCCAGCGGGCCCAGCGATGGAGCGGGGGCACAGCGGACCGCGTGATGAAAAGAAGAGTAATAGCTGAGCGACGCCCCGCTTGTTTCAGCGGAACTTTCTGCTGCGCCACCTGTTGAACAATGTTGGAGTTACTGTCGATCGAGCAGAGGTCTTACCTGCCGAATAACATTGATGTTACTACGAAAAGAATATCGCAAAAGTAATTTTTCATTAGGTCACAGGTGTTATGCGGAAACACATGTTCGTTTTTGCTGCATGACATGACGACATACCGCCGCCGCTTGTTTTGGGGGCTGCCATCTTGCAAAACGCTCGCACGCTGGCCCGCTGCATACGCTCCGCTGAAGAGAAAATACGGAGTAATAGTTCAGCGGCTCAGCGGGCCAGCGGGCCCAGCGATGGAGCGGAGGGGAGAGCGGACCGCATGATGAAGAGAAGAGTAATAGCTGAGCGACGCCCCGCTTCTTTCAGCGGAACTTACCGCTGCGCCACCTGTTTAACAATGTTGGAGTTACTGTCGATCGAGCAGAGGTTTTTATCTGTGGAATAAATTGAAGTTACTGCGAAAAGTATGTCGCAAAAGTAATTTTTCATTAGATCACAGGCGTTATGTGGAAACACATCTTCGTTTTTGCTGCATGACATGACGACATGCCGCCGTCATTGTGTTGGGGGCTGCCATCTTGCAAAACGCTCGCGCGCTGGCCCGCTGCATACGCTCCGCTGGAGAGGAAATGAGCGGGCGAGCGGGTCGCTCCGTAAATGCGCTGGCTGTCCCAGCGGGCCGCGCATGCGCAGTTGGCGTCTCCGCTCCTTCGCTGGGCCCGCTGGCCCGCTGAGCCGCTTAGCTATTACTCCTATTGCTGACGTACTTTTGCCCGCATGCACTGTAGTAAGTAGATATAAGCGAGCGCTTGCCTTCGTTCGCCGCCTTCGTCCCATACGCGCGCTGCACCTCGTAATTTGTTTGGTGGTTATGGAGGTAATGCGCGATCGTTTAACGTAGCGCGTTTGCATTTGGAGTTCATCTAGTGACAATTCAGGATTTATTGCGCTCGTTCCAACTTTTCAGCCCTCGACCCGTTCACCGCGCCTCTAAGTTTGCCTTCCGGCACCGCGCGTGCAACTGCACTCTTTTAATACGTTTATACGTGACGCATTTGTGCTCAATGGAGCAACACCGCGCACAAGTGCTTGCATATTTCGAAAGGCCTGCTACGCATGAACACACCTACCTTCTTCAACTTCAGGCTCGCTGGAAAGGCTCTTTTTCCTTAAGAAAATCTGATGCGGGTCTCCGAACATGTGCGACGTTTCAACGCACAGCGCAATTATTTCCGCTGTTTCGCCGCTCAAATCTTCTAGACCGATTAATATCAGATGTTAGGCAGCAAAAACCCTTTCGCACTCGACGAAGCACGTGAATCGAACCCGCAATCAAGAAACTTTAGCACAGCGCTAAGCGGTAGCGCGGCCGTGACCCTGGATATAGAAGCCATCTTTGTTTTTCTCAGCAATGTTGCCAGATGAACCACTTTTTCTGGAGTTGCGAATTCGGCAACATAAACCTGTGCCTAGTATCGCCGCGGCCCGCATGCAACGTTGGGCGACGACACTGCCAGCTTATAAATATCAGCTGAAGTATCGACGCGGCAAAAAACGTAGAAGTAGCGGACGCGCTGTCGAGACTTCCATGGGCAGACTGCAGCATAGAAGAGCCAGCCAAGTGTTTGGCAGTATTTGAATGCCTTCCGTTAACAGCTGAAACAATAGCAAGGGCGTCAAAAAGGAACACAATCTTTTCCCGCCTCGCCGAATTCACGATGAATGGCTGGCCAAGCAACTGCGCAGAGGACCTGAAGCCTTACTATGCCAGGCGGTGTGAATTTTCGCTTGAACAAGACTGCGTCACGTGGGGTTGAAGGGTCATCATTCCAGACTCTCTGCGTGATCAAATGCTAAACTTGTTACACGAAGAGCACCCCGGGCCCAGCCGCATGAAAATGCTCGCCAGAAGTTGTGTGGTGGCCGGGAATGGAGCAGGGCATTGAAAAATATGTTTAACGATGTTCGAGCAGTCAGGCCGTCGAACACGCCGCTGAACCGTTACCTTTGCATCCGTGGATATAACCGGCCAAATGTTGGTCGCGAGTATACGTGGATTGTGCGGTCAAGTGTGCGAATGTGTTTTTCGTCTTAGTCGACGCTTACTCGAAATGAGTGGAAGTGTGGCTGATGGCTTCCACGTCTGGAACTAAAACAATCGAAAAAATTCGAGGCACATTTGCCGCGTACAGACTTCCGGACACGCTGGTAAGCGATAACGGACCACAGTTCACGACCGCCGAGTTTGCGGACTTCTGGTCGGCTAATGGTGTGAAACACGTTCGCATTCCTCCTAATCACGCCGCATCGAATGGGGCGGCAGAACGCATGGCGCAGACTGTCAAGCCAGCCTTGCTAAAACAAATTTTGGAAGCGAAAGCTTGGGATAGTCGCTGTTCATTCCAAGAACGAGTCGACAAATTTCTGTGTGCATGGTAAAACACTCCCAGCAATGTGACAGGACAGTCGCCGTCCCACTTGTTCTTAAAAATGTAACCGCGCACGAAACATTCTTCATTGAAACCTTATTTTGGGAATGCTATGTGGGATAAGCAAGAGCATGTGAAAGAACACTGTGGCAAGAGGCGTGGTGTTACACGTGTGTTTCGTATTGGTGATCGCGTTTACGCGAAAACTGTGCGCAGAGAACTTGTGTCGTGGCAGGAGGTAGTGATGACTCAAGTGGCCAGTGCGGCGACGTATGTGGTGAAAGTGCACAGTCAGTTTCGCTTTGTCCACGCCGATCATCTGCGGTCGCTACATGCGGGGGCGTCTACGAAAGTGGACGATACGGAGAGACAGCACACACAAATCCCTCCAGCGGAGAACGCTCCCTCCACACTTCCGATGCCTTCAGCCACGAACCACGAGTCAACGGTATTCGCGCAACCTGTTCCAGCTCCGACAGCAAGTGAACCGAGCGACCACGCTGCTGCAAACGCCCAACGCCTCCCGAAACTCCTACACAATCCGAAGGAACGACACCGAGTTCACCGCCCGCCACAGGGCTTAGTTCGCATAAGAACACTGAACCTAGCGCTCCGGTGGCTTATGTCCGGTGGCTTACGCACCCTTGTGCTACGAGGGTGCGTAAGCCACCGGGCTGTTTCGAACATGCCGACTTTCGCAAGTGAAGTGATATCTGCATTCAGGGCTGCCATGCTGTTTGTGTTGTCGACCTGCTGTTTGTATGTCCTATCTGTTGCAGGTGGTTACGCCGCAACAGTAATATATATTGGTTGCTCAGCAATGACTAAAGGCTGATTCCTGGTTGTTCAAGCAGTGCCTCGATCATAACAACCACCGTTCTCAAATCTCAAATTTGGCGTTATACTCACATTTGTCATGAATTGTCGCAGCAATGTATTTGCTATCAAAAAGTCAGGTCAAAGCACTACGCGTGAGGGAATACCACTTTGTGTACAAATGCAGTGCCACAAAATTCAACCTCAACTCTTCAGCGTGATGTTATTGAAATCACTCTAGCGACCACTTTCACGATATACAACTTAGTTTGACGTACACTACAGAGTACCTTATGTGCTATTACGACTTCACAGTCATCGTTTGTGCATGACAGCAGCATAAGGACATCTCCTCCTAGCACGAGAAATAGATGCAGAATTACCAGACACCTCTAATAGGCGATTTATTCAGAGGCATTCGATACGGCCACAGTTCCTTAGTACGAAGTGCCATCGAGGGCGACTTGTCATCACTGAACACATTTCAGCAGCAACTCCTTTGCAAGTCTCCTTGTCATGGAGGTGCACGCAAATATTATAAGTTACTGCGCACAAAATCATCAACTAATTTGACAACAGGATGAACGTTACCGTCATTTAGTGCATCGTGTTGTCAAATTTAAGGTAAGCACAACACATGACATTTTTTCGCTCAAAATGTTTTGTAATTATACGTGAGAAAATCACTGTACATGGCGCACAAACGAGATAAGCACCGCAAATTAACACTAAATAAAAGCGTTGTACAGAAATATGCGTATAGTTGCCATGGAATATCCCACTGCTCCTTGAGCCCACTCACTCATCAGTCCACTTAGCAGAGTGGTCGTAGAAACATCACGACTCAAGAGTGGCATTCTAGACCCTGTGTCGGGTCTTCGAATGCGCTGTCCCTGCGCAGTTACCGCCTTCTGAAGACATGGTCGCTGTCTTGGTTCTGCTGCTGCGTGCCTCTTAAGGTGGTGGAATCTTGATACCTCAAGGAAAGGAGCAAGTCAGACACCACTTCTCCAGCAAACAGAGCCCAACAGGAAGAGGGTGGCGCCACTCCCACAAGAGCAACAAGAACACGGTAGATGGGCGCTTCGGTTTCACACGACGTCAGTTGTGCCGGGCCCCATCTTCTACCCTATTTGCTGTCCGCGATGCCCTTAACAGGACCATGCGACGGAAGCTTCGCCAAAGAGCCACGTGAGTGCACAGCTCGAGACGGCGAGCAATCTGTCACTAGAAACAGCACTGCAGGTATCCGTCGAAGTAGCTGCGTTGGCTTGGGCGAAGAGTTGTGCTGCTTGACGATGTCGACGTTGCCGCTTCATATAACCAGACACGACTACAGGGAGCTCCATGCGGCCCTCGTCATAAGCAAACTGGTGAAGAGCCATTGCGGCAGTCGAGGCGCGATGATAAAGTTGCGCATCAGCTGGCTCCACATCCAATGAGATTCGAGGACGGCTGATGAGCTTCGGTGGCGGGAACTCGCCGGCGTGCACGTGACCATTGACCGCTGCCGGGGAACGATGGCTGATAACTGCGTGTAGAATTACGAATGTTCTTTCAAAAGATAGCGATAAAGTCAATCTATGAAGGAAATAACCATATCTGTAAAGTCCAAATACGCTAAGTACATTGGTGAGGAATTGTAACCGTTACTGCTCATGAGGCCTCGTACTTATAGCCAGGATGATACCATCGCGTGTCAGCAAGAGTAGGGACAGTGACTTTTGTGTTGCTTGCACATATCAGGTTTCCTGGGCAACACGCAGCCTGTAAAGGATTACTTGTAACCAATTTCGTTTCACTGTGGTCTATTAATCCGTCCGTCATTGGCCCCGCCACGGTGGTCTAGTGGCTATGGTACTCGGCTGCTGATCCGAGGGTCACGGGATCGAATCCCGGCCGCGGCGGCTGCATTTCGATGGAGGCGAAATGTTAAGGCCCGTGTGCTCTGCGATGTCAGTGCACGTTAAAGAACCTCAGGTGGTCGAAATTTCCGGAGACCTCTCCGCTTGAGGTACAATCCTTCCAATTTATCACATTCTTCGGTAATCGATTACAAAGTTACAAATGACAACACAATCGGGAGTAAGTATCGAGCGAGTGCGCGATCACGAAGTCCCGCGCGAATTGTTCGTATGCTACAACACAGTACTTCAGTCTAGTGCGTCCGTGAGGAAGGTCTTCAGCGTTGGGGCGGACGTATTCACGAGAGTGCGCGCAAATGACCTACGCAAACTTCGATCCTCTGTGGTATTTTGAACTCAATGTACACTACCCATATATCCAATGCGGTATCAGCTAGACGTACACTTTTTCTGTCTTCCTTTCTGACGTGTGGTTAGCAGCCCTGTATACGTGCCTTATACTCACGCATAAAGTGCGGGTACCAGTACAACGTCCTCTAAATTTTCATTGAAGATCTTGATAGATTATTGTCTCCAAAAATAAAAAGTTAGGCCCTGATATCGTCTTTCCGCCAAATTTCAATTCAGCGATTCATTTCCAGAACGTTTTCTTTTTTTTCCGCATATAATGATCAAATTTGTAGACCGACGATGGAGGTGAATCGAAAGTGCCACGGAAGAAAAAAAAGTGTTAAGCTTGTTCAGGCGCGACGATGAAACGAGCGAAGACAGACAGACAGACAGACAGATGGACAGACAGGCTGCCGCTCATGCGTTGTTTCCGCAATGCCCATGAACATGCTCCGGCAGCGTAGTCATGTCCAGAAAGAAACACTTCGAAAACAAGAGTGTCACTCGCTGTTCGAGCTACTGAGCTATGAGACGAATTTGAACTACGTAGGTATGTGCAGGTCATATTCTTTCGACTAGATTTGCCGGTGGTGGCGCTATTTATTCCATGCTGTATGTGTGTATGTTTTACAGTAAAAAAAAGTTGTTCTATTAAAAGTAGCGTAGGGGCATGATCAAATAAACGAGAGTAGTTTTTCGATGACATATTTTAGGGCCGGGATTGTAATTTATTCCGTTACTTCTTAGAGTAAAGCAGCGGTCACTATAATCGGTTACATTTCCAGTACCCTCTTTAACACGCATCATTATATCCCACGATGTCTCCTTGTACCTACGTGTGTTCAGTGTTCATTGATATCGCCGGTTTAAACAGAAGACAGGACTTCAGCTCTCATATGGGTGTGGCCGCTGTCTGTAACAGTGCTGATATTTGGAGGAGTTTTCTCCTTCCTAAGTCAACGTAACTGCTTCAGGGGCCGGACCCGCAAAAGTCATTTACGGTCAAATTTTCGCGTAAAAGGAAAGGTTTCAGCGTAACGGCAACACGACACGAAAAACAAATATACTCGGATGCCATGGTTCTAAAATCGGCATCTACCATAACGCGCGCTGTGCTTGTCCTTTCACATATTACTGACGGAGATGTACGAATGGACAACAGGTCATTTTATGACGTTGCCAGAATCACGTCTCTCCTTTCATAAGCCACGCCTTTCGTATTTCATTTATTTCATTTTATTACGTCAAAGAGTCCTTATGAGGGGGTATTACTGAAAACAAACAGCACAGAATAGTTACAGAAAAACAAACAGCAAACAATAGTTTACATTGAAGATAATGAGTTATGTGTTAACTACAACCTGCAGCGCAAAAAAGGACAAGGACGACGACAAGAACCGTGAGGACAAGGACACGACAAGAACCGCATGCCAACAATGTAAAAAACGCTCGCCAAGGGAAGGAATTTCAAGGTTTTTTGGCTAGCCATTGCGCAACTTGCCAAGATTGTTCACCGGACCTGAAGAACACTGCTGTCATTCTGAAGAACAATTCACGCCTCACTAGAGAGATTGCCGAGACCGAACGTATTAGCAGGTCAGGGGAAAGCTGTGTCAGCACGCCGTCGATAGCTCTTTCTGATAAAGAGATGGCGTTTTGTACGCATGTGCGGCAATGTTACATGAACTGATTTGCACCTATATATACGTGATCCCCGTGCTAATAAACACTTGTTGGAAGTTCAGCGCTTGTCCCGTGTGGTTCTTGTCGTCGTCCTTGTCCTTTTTTGCGCTGCAGGTTGTAGTTAATGATGTACCAACACGCCCAATTAGCCACATTAGAGTTATGTGTTGTTGGAAACTAGATGATGACGCCATGTCGACGACGTCATAAGGCAGGCCGTTCCAGCCTACAGCTGCTCTGCGGGATAATGAGGCAGAAAATGTACTAGTACGCGATGGTGGACGGGCAAGCTGGAGTGGGTGCCTATTATGGTGGGATACGCGCACTGCAGCTGTGATATAGGGTGTTTGATTGAGAGAAGAATAAAAAATGAACTTTGACTTCGTCACATGTTAGCACTTGCACATACGAAAGTCTTTTGTCGCATTCTAAAAAATGCTCAAGAGCTTCTTATGAGGTTTCTCCGCTCTTCGCCTTACGGCATATTTCGCGAACATAGCGGCCAAACATGGCGGCAAACAAGTTTGAGCGCTGCTTCTCGCAGCCCTTCCTAGCTTCATTTCCTTCACCATTCGAGAGGATGTGTTGTGATTGCCGTTGTTTTTTAGGTGCTTGAGAGCCGCGTCAAAACCAGTGGCAGTATCTTACTTCGTGCAGGGATCCGTGCTGAAGACTAGGTCCATGATTGCATATGAATCGAGGAAAGGCAGCGGCGTACCCTGGGGTGCTCGCTCTTGCGAAGGCTTCGTTGCGCGTTCAATGGCCAGTCAGCACTGCGTTTCTCTTGCTTTGCAGGGTTTTGTTTCGGTACTACGGCATTCTTCACTGACTGTTTTTGGGGACGTTGCATTAGTTATGCTGACTTACTCTTGCGTACCATTCTGTTCCTGCGCTTCGATGTTTGATGCACAGTCGTAGACAACGCCGGAACCCGGCGTTGTCTACGATTGCGCATAAGTCACATATGTGTGAACTAAACAGAGCGGATGTGTGCAAGCACAGAGGAATATTTCAGAGGCAGCCGCTCATGGCTAGGTGTGATCCCTACACGTGGACGTACTTAGTTTTGCTCGCTTTGGGTTCCTGCGCTACTTGCAACTTCCTGTTCTCAGTTGGAGACGTGGAAGGTGTAACCTTTTAGAGTCAGTCGCCAATGGCGGCAGAAATTTTTGCCCGCTGCCTACTGGTTTGCACAAGATAACTATGACGAAGACAGCTACTTTTGATGCCACAGACAAATAACGTTAGTCTGAGTGTTTTAATTCACTCGATGTATTCGTGAGCACATAGCAGCGCTCGAAGACCTAAAGAGATGTTAATGAACATACTTTGAAACACCCGTGCCGAACTCAGGGCTTTTTCAATAGCAACTGGCTCCACGAAAACTTGTCAGTCGATTAGTTCCTTCAAAGACGCGTAAAAATCAATACCCTACGAATCTCGACCACAAGATAGTGGAACAAAAAGTCAAAAGCAAATATAGTAATGGAAAGAAAGACAGCTATGTGGAAACACGTAGCTGAATCTGCGCTAAACAAGTAGAAATTGCATTTCTTGTTGTGTGTGTGGGGTTTAACGTCCGAAAACCAGCTCTGATTATGAGAGACGCCGTAGTGGAGGGCTCCGGAAATTTTGACCACCTGGGGTTCTTTAACGTGCACTGACATCGCACAGCACACGGGCCTCAATATTTCGCCTCCATCGAAATGCAGCCACTGCGGCCGGGATTCGATCCCGCGAACCTCGGATCAGCAGCCGAGTACCATAGCCACTAGACCACCGTGGCGGGGCAAATTGCATTTCCTTCTTTTTACGTTTCAGCGGTTACGCAAGCTGTAACTAACGCTTCTTTACGGGTCAGAATCATGATATGGTTATGAGGCATGCAGTAGAGGAGAGACGTAGAAATTTTTGCCTGCCTTGGGATGTTTCCCACGCACTGATAACGCACTGCATGCTAACCTCTAGCTTTTCTCCTGCATTAAAAATGTGCATGCTGCGGCAGGGATCGAACCCGGCACCTTAGGTTTTGCAATCCAGCACCATAAGCACTAAATATGCATACGCTTAATATATTTGCTCGCGTTTCTTTGTTGTTTTCGCGTTAAGCCGTGATCAATATGGGATTAGTATAGTCGAACTTACGACATTGTCCTCAGGGGTCTTTTGCGTTACTGCTGCCACAGCCTGAGCATCACATTCATACCCTCAAATGCCTTACCAATGGTTTGTAGAGAGAATTGCGCGCAAGGCGCTGGTACTTATGGCCAGCGACAGAACATCCCAATTTTAGCCGTTCCACTACGATCGAATTTGGCGAATCATTTGTGCACCAATAAGCAGTGAAAAAAGAAGGACACCAACCAAATTATAATCATTAAAACTAAAAAACTGTTTACTCGAAAGATGACAAGCTTGACGTTTCGGGTCGCACTCGGACTCTTCTTCAGGGGTGACTGGAGGGCACCATACATAGCAGTGCTTATAAGGCCTTCTTTTTCTTGTTTCTTTTTTCTTTTATTCCTCTCTCTTCCTTCCTTTCTCTTTTTCAGGTTCTTCACACCGAGGGAGGTCATGTTAGTGAGGAACCAGGTGCCGGAGTCCGCTAAAATACACACTGGGCATTGCACCTGCAGACCTGTTCACGTTACCAGGTGTTGCCTGAATGTGCCACGATTCCACAAAAAGCCGCCTGTGAAAACTGGTTTCCAAGTCTATGACGCGGGAGTTGTCAAAGGCGATGCGGTGGTCCTTCACCTTGCTGTGCTCCGCTAATGCACTCCTTTGTCTATCGAGCTTCCGGACATCGTTCCTGTGCTGCCGTAGCCTCTCTGGAAAGTTCTTCGTCTCGCCCACGTACGACGCGCCAAAATCTGGACAAGGAATGGAGTAAATCACACCTTGCGCTCTCTCCCTCGGCAGCCTGTCCTTCGGGCGCGGAAACAAACGGCCAAGCGTGGAAATTTTCTTGTGTGCTACTCTAATTCTCTGCTCCGACAGCACGCGTACGAGCGCTTCGCTGGTACCCTGAACGTACGGAATACACACACGTATGGGCTTGGAAGGCGGCGGGTCAGTGTCCTTTCGAAGGGGTCGGCGGGGAAGGAAGAGAGAGGAGAAAAAGAAAAGAAGAAACAAGAAAAAGAAGGCCTTATAAGCGCTGCTGCTGTCTGGTGCCCGCCAGTCACCCCTGAAGAAGGGTCCGAGTGGGACCCGAAACGTCGGGTTTGGCATCTTTCGAGTAAACAGTTTTTTTACTTTTGATGATTATAATTTGGTTGGTGTCCCCCCTTTTTTCACCTTTAATTTCGTCCCAACCAGACAGATCTGTGTCAAATGTTCACCTTTAAAGCAATAAGCAGTTTATGAAAATGTTTCTGAATTTGCTCTTGGAGTAAGATACGTTGCAGTGGCATCTCCACATTCCTTATATTTCACTTTTATAGAATGTGTGTTCCCCTGCATGTGCCTAAATAACGTAGAGAACATTACTGATCGTCACCGACATAGTAGATTTTTCTTCTCCAAGCTGTCGTCTTCGACACAAATCGAGCATGTGGCTTCACCCATACCCGGCCTGCTGCATGCCTAACTGATGTAGCAGACACCCGGAGTAGAAAGCAAGTGCGGCGAAAATGGATTCCCATATATTGCATCATCCCGGCAGCAGGCGCTTTGCTTGATCCTGTGCTACCGTGTGACCATACATCTTTTCGCTGTCGTTTATTCTGCTTCCGTGTCTCCTCCTCGTCTTCAGTACCATGGCAGAGGTTAAAAGGGCACCACCGCTATCGCATTCCTACTCGCTAAGTGATCCTGAACCTCAGAATATTGTACATAAGAGGAACCGTTATAAACACGCGCACCGAACTTTAATAGTGCGTAACGAATTGATTTCTGGGTCTTTACGTAGTCGGTGATACAACACTTCTATTTTTTTAATTTCTGTACTTTTGAAGTGATTTTTTCGAACTTTAATACCTGAAATCAGTGATGTTCACCAAAGAGACCATGTGCAGAAAAAATACCGTCGGACGAAACGAAGATTACCAGCGGATGAGAGACAAATTTGGTGCGCAACCCTATGCTTGACTTACGTGTCTCTCAGTGGCACTCTCACTACGAGCAAACGTTTTGTGTTTCATTGTTTCTCGCTGTGCTTTCGAAAAGGTTCCGTAACTATAATGATGGTTTAGTGCGAGTTAGTATAAAAGACCTTTGTTCCTATATCATCTAGAATACAAATCTGATCGTGCCTTTTTTGCACAGTTTCTTTTTCGATGTCTTAATTGCAATGCCTTTTTGCGTTGTAGGCGAGAGGAAATTAATTATATTAATTATCCTGGTCGCCATTTGTTATAAAGAAACCTACTCCTCGGTACCATATCTGTCACATGCAGCACTTAACATATCGTGTTTAGCGCACTTTTATATCGTTTCGTGTCGTTTAGCACAGTTTTCATGGCGTTTCTTATATTCGTGAGGCAAACGCAAAAAAGTGTCACCCAGTACTCGTGCCACTAAGGCAACCCGTAGTCAGAGACTCGCGTGTTATGTGCGCATACCAGTGTTTAACATAAGGCGTTCTATGCAGATGGGAACGTATACCGTACTAGCGAGCAATGGTGCATTAATCATGCAAGAAAAATAATTCCATAGGTTACCCACGCATTTCAGGAGGGATCTGGGATGTATTAGGTACAACTTTATAGTAGTCAATATGCATTTTTAGTATAAAAACTATGGGATTTGTTTGTATTATTCCGCGTGTATGATAAAATCGATGGACACGACAACCACGAAGGTCGATAGCCGGCAAACAATGCCAGAACCACGACATGTTTAAGAGGCACGCTGTAGTAGAAGCCTAAGGGCATTTTCACCACCTGCGTTCTTTAACGTGCAACGACATCGGAGAATACAGGGGCCTCTAGCTTTGTTTCTTCAACAAAAATGCGACCGTCGCGGACGACCACACACCTTTCGTGTCCACATGCAAGCATTCTAACCATTATCGACCACGGAGGCGGACATTTTTGGAGAGCTAAAAATTTCTGAAGCCAACATCGATGGCCCAAATAATCACACGGAATTATCTGTACCCCCTTATTTCAAGCAAATAAGTTTTCACATAGCCGCATATGAGTATAGAGGCACCTTCCTGAATTAGTACACATTACTTACTGCAGAATGTAATCTTAAGGCACACGGTCGTGTCATTATATGTACGTAGAAGATCTCGATGAATTGTGCGTCTAATAAAAAAAGGACGTCTGCGTGAAAATTATGCAGTTGACAGTAACTGTCAACAGAGGGCTCCTAATTACTGGTCTCAGAAGCAGCTAGGCCACCTCTTGGAAGTTAAACGAGCTACTTTTTGTGATTTCGCCTATGGCTACATGGTACCGTTTGGTAAGGGATTGGAGAACTTGTTCAAATGGTGGCTAAGTATTTTTGAGAACTCTTTACGGGAAAACGATGCGCCGAAAAAGACAATAAAAGTGACTTCGTGCAAGGAGCACCATGCACTGTCAGTGGTTATGTAACTAAAACTATACAGCGCCTCTTACGACCGCTGTTTTCTTTGACGCTTCTGTTTCAGACAAACATCGCACAGTACATGAGATGTTTACGAAGGGAGGGCCCTAAGGACTTTCATACAAACTGATGTGGAATGAATATAGCGCAGGTTGAAGACGCAAAGCCTCTTAAAGGACCACGAATAGAGCCAATTACATCACACTCTATGAATCCCTGAACCCACGTCACTCGCAATGTGCCAGGAAAGGCATCGCAGCAAAATTACGTGACGGCCATCTTCTGAACAGATTCAATACGAATTTAATTGATGCTTTCGTTGCATACGGGCAATGAGTTCATAGTATAGCCACATGTGCGGCGTCCAACTTTCGCATGTGCAGCTACCTGTTTTTAAATAATGTCTCCCCTGATTGTCAAATGTTTCTCTCCACAGTACTCTTGTGCTCTAACATCAGATTTCCCTGATGCAATTCTCAACTTAGTTTTATGGGGTTTTATTTTTTCACATTTTTCTCTTATGACGTGAGGCTACCGCTATCATCGGGAATACGCCAGATGTTTTTCCTTATTTTAAGTAATCCCGAATGAGCGGCGCGAAATCCTGTCACCATGCACTGTTCACAGGAAAATGGCAAATTTGTGACGTGGTGAGATGCACTGATGCACTGTAACGCCGCGCTCCCTTCCGAATCAGCCATATTTTCGGGCGACTAAACCGACAAATTTTCGGAATCCTAGCCATTGAAAGAATCGCTGTCAAACACACTCAAGCGAGACGTTAGCGCCTGCTCCTCCTACTATGCGTACTTTCTACAAGCTGGAAAATGCGCAATTTACGTCCGCCCTAGAAAAGGTGTGCATGATGACATACCTTCATCGTGGCATCCAATTACCAATCGAGTAGGTAGAGTTCACCCAATCGTGCTTGCGGGTCTCCGTGAAGGTGAGAGCCAGGACATACGGAGGTGCTGGAGCTACAGTGGCACCTTCACCTCAGACGCAGTATTGCAACGGCACTCGATCGGACACCTGCGGGATACAGTATGTCTACGTGTTGCTTTGAAGATAAGTCATTCATGCTAAGAGATCAGTAAATCACAGCCTTATGCAATCTACCGCAAAAGGCTCCTGGCCAATACTAGAGTTCTCACTTGATCGATATGCGATGGAAGCATTAAGAGAAACGCGAGAAAACTTTGATATTGCATGTCTTTGCGGTCTCATTGGGTGATTTCGACCACTCCGACGACAAGGGGTTATTTTGGTCCCTACACTCAAATCGTGCAGTACCAGGACATACAGCATTTTTGTGGCCATCGAGACAGCGGCTCTCGCGCGGGGCTAGAACGCGCTTTTCTCTTGTGCGCAATTGAGCACCATCACCACATCATAAGCCGCAGTGACCAGGTTGTTCATTTGCTGTTATTTTCATTTCTTAGAAACCCTAACGGGTAATCCAAAATGCAAGCAGGCACTAATTAATGTCTCTGTATAATGTCTTACCCAAAACCTCTATTTTAGTTTGTGTCGAAATATCACCAGCCGATTAATCTGATGGTGGACATAATATCGAAAGAAAACGAGATAGAACAGGCATCCCTTACGAGAGATAAGTATCACAATATATATGTTGTTCGGAGACTGCATGCATGACGCGAGCTATCATTTATTGTTCCTAGAATGAAATGCGCATTGTCATGCATGGTCGGCAATGCGCAGAGCGTGATAATGGCTGAGGATTGACCTTACGCATGATTCCATTCCGAAAGGAAAACAACGGTATGCGCTCCCATAAATATTTCGTGCTATAATTATGCCGATAGAAAATTTCCAGCCGATTCTTGTGTAAAAAGGCCGATTAACGGAAACGCGCGCTACAAGAAATGCCGTTTGTGATTTCCGCCCCTAAAGCGCTTGGTATAATATTGGCGATAAAATAGCCAAGATGGTGGCCATAAAATAGCCAAGGCCCATCGGGTACAAATATTTTATCTTAATAGCACTATCAACTCCGTTACCCCCACAGGCAAACTGCATTTGAAACAGACCTTGTGATGCTTATCAGATCCTGGAAATTATTCTTTCTGAAGAACGTTTCTCCTAAATTCTAGGGAGAGAAGGCCGAGTTCAAGATGTATTTTTTAGTAAATTTTCTTTATCATTCCTCAATAACACAAATTACAAAAGGCCCAACATCAAGTCTGGGTTATCTTACGATCAGTCCTAGCGTGAAACAGTTTTGTGAGTGTCGAGACCCCAGCGTTTACAATACCAGCGTCACTGCAACTTCAGCTGGTTAACCCTTTATGTTTGTGCACATTTTCTTATTTTTATGCACATGTCAACTGTAATTGACAGTTTTCAGCAAATGCGATGCCACAATTTCTACACTGTGATGGACGGCGCTGGGTTGCGCCACCACCGCACTGTGGCGTGTGTTTATGGCGCGGAAATAGTCCTACAAAGCAAGAACGTGGCTCTCGTTCGATATTATTATGTTACAATGAGCAAAGCTTGGCTTTACCTGTTGCTCGACAAAGCGTCAACAACCTTAAGGGCTTCATATCGAATTTCAGGTGCCCAGTACCGTAGCATATGGCATTGTCACTTTCAGCGGGGTAACACATTGTAGAGGTGAACATCCTCAGCTTTGAGTACATACGCATTATGAGCTGCCGTCTTCCCAATCGTTATCGCTACACATCTTCTTTTACAAGTTGAATCTTGAAGCTTAATCAACAGCCTGGTATTTTCTTAAAATGAACGCAATGTTTGGAACGCATGCTGCATTAAAGAGTTGTGTCAACAGCTCAAAAACATTTTCGTCAAGTGCACAATCTTTGCATCCGACGAGCAGAACATTTACACAATAGCGCACTTTATTAGCTTTTGCCTTTTAAACAAGAAAACACTTCCAAACCTCCCACCTGACACAGTTCTTCGCAGAACGGATCTTTATGCAGGCGTCTGAATTGGAGGACTCAATAAATGACTTCTCTTGTCAAATCTTCTCAGCATCGGAGAGACCAAGCACACTGCCCCAGTTTAAATATTGGCACTATATCCGATTTCGTGCGAAGTACATGCTTCTTTCCAAGTTTTAAAACATAACTCGGCCAGCAAAATATGAAATAAGCTATTATGGAATAACGTACTTTCTGCGACATATCGGTAACAGAACTCACAAAAACGAGTCAAATAAACCGATACCCACAGAGCACATTGAATGGATAATGAACCAAGGTCTTCGTTCTTTTTCGTATATATTCATATACGTTTTAATACGTTTTGCCGACTGAGAGAAAGAACACTTCCCTAAATAATTCGGTGTCTCTGTGGGCAGATTGCAACGACAGTTAACTGGTGTGCTGTAACACTATTTCTGTTTTTAGGCATTTGAGGAAGAACTTTTTAAATAAAATATATACACATTTTAAACACGCAATGACACAAGGGCGCCTGTCTTTCCAGAGGAATTCTATATCGAGGCGGAAGTAATCACCCGCTGCCAAAACAACAATGAGCACTGAGCAAGGTCTCATTCCCTTATGATTACATTGTAAACTTGAGCGCACTCGGTTAGACGCAATTTCAGCTACTAACCACAGAATTAAAGTGTCGATATCAAAATTGAGCTCATCGAATGCACAGAAAATGCGGCAATGTTCTTCCCGTGTAGAAGCGACGAAATTTGAATTAAAGAGCTTTGCAGAAGGAATACTGGCAACTAAAAACGGCAACTCGTCTGAAATGCACATGTGGGCCTCTCATTCTTTTCTTGTGCTGCGTGCTTTTTCCTGAAGAATAAATAGGCTCCTGCCACATTACCTGCACAAAGTGCCGACGTGGAAGTCGACGATAATCTTAGCTGTATATCAAGAAAGGAAAGCAGTCTTACCAAGTGGAGTTTGCGCGGAGCTAATGGTGACGATGCCGAGGCACGGGCCGTGCGCTTATGTCAGGGAGGCAATCGTCCTCGGAACTGAAGTTCGGACACTGTATTGACTGCGAAAGCTGCAAAGACAAGCATCAACGTCATCGCAATTTGCCGCAGTTATTTTAATTACATTAAAACAGGCAGCACTCTGAAATATGTAGGGTGAAAATGCTGAGAGCGTCTCAAAAAGAATATACAAAGACGTTTTACCTAAACGTGATGCTGTTCAGCCAAAGAGGAATGGAACGCTCGCAGCCTTCGCTGTGCAGGCCCGATGTCTCGTGGCCCTCACGTTCTTACGAGAGGCACGAGAGACGAAACAGAAAAAGAGGTTCGCCGAAGATCACGAGGATGTAGATATAGGAGAAGAAAAAGAATTTATACAGCGGTTCATAGAGATGGGAAAGTTGGCAAAATATTAGTGCATGCTTAGAAACGAGGAACATCTTTTGCCATACATAATATTCTACACACTCAGCTCTGTTTGGTATCTATATAGAAAAACTTGGCTGCGTATTCACAAAAATACCCGCGTAAAATAACTGATACTCATTCCAAGCGTAGCTTGCACGTTTACGCTCCTGCCCGTGTCCATCGAAAGCCAATATATCGCCAGTGTGACTGAAGCTATCGTGAAGTAACAAGAGTTGCATGTGGCGTAGAAAGTAAGTTTTCTAACGGCTTCTCTGTTATTGGAAAAATCCGAAGATATCTTTTGCGTTGGTATATTTAGGCGCTTGATGCTGGTTTCCGGTTGGTGCTTGGCATGTGTTCACCTGCCACTAACGAATGACCCGGACGCTATCTTTTTCATTTAATTGCAGCCAGACAGAGAGAAAACCAAGACCAAGCGGTCTTTAACAACTGCCTATGTTTGTGCCGAAACATGCGACTTTCCGAAAAGCACTTTATGAACATCCTGCATAAGCATCAACACTTTTTGTCTACAACACTTAGAAAAATGGAAGACGTCGTCTTCCACGTCAATGTTATAGCACAGAACGGTGTATTCATGCCACTCTTGCTCAAATACGCTGGTTAAAATTAACAGTGCAGTATTATACTCCGGTGAAAATGAGCTATCCAACAACGCGTCTGGAAATATCATGCGCGTTGTCTTGAAACAGGTTATACGCAATAAAGCCATACATTCATTCTTAATCGGGAGGCGTGGGCTTTCGTTCCATCGTCAGATACCGCTGAACTCTCCGAGCACAATATTTGTCTTGTACCTGAACACTTCTTATTGGTGATTTCTGTGCAGTTACTTATGTTAATGATGAAAAAAATATAGGTGACCCCAATATTTATATAAATGTGATTAACGGCGGTAGGCCCTGAAACATCCGCAGCTACAGGGAATCATATACACCCCCACCATGCGACAATCGATAAAATTGTTCTTCGCAGAGCGCTTCATAGGGCAACTGTGTGTTCGCTTCTTACCTTGCAGTTGCTCATTTTTCTTTCGCATGCTAGCGCAAATGTTACCGAACTTTTTGGGAGCTGGAAAAACAACTTTAACGCCATATATACTTCCCACTTTCCTAAGTTTGTGCGAAAGTGGAAAATGTATCCCTTCTCGGACATCCCGAATAGGTCATACATCGACATCAGGACATTTGGTAATTGTTGACAGGCTTTAAAATACTTTATATAGTGCATGAAACCGACAGCTGTCTATACCTAAGAAAATTTTTCTCGAAAGAGTGTCCCACATATTTTATTAATTCTCGCGGTTATTTTTCTTCCTTTTCTCGTACAGGTCACGCTTCCCTGCGTGAGATAAGGACGACGACAACTACGGGACCCCAGCGCGTGCTTTGAAGATTCGTGTATGTTATGCGGTGATGACGTCCCGCAAGAAGCACCTTTCCTGCAATTCGCCGACCTGTTCACCCCTTGCCAAAAAACTATTAAGCGACATAAGCTCTTCTCCTGCCGCTAACGGGTTTGCAGCTGCTCTGGCTCATCTGTATTGCGACTCCAGGCGAGAACTTCTGTTTTCTGTCGACATGCTAACCGGGCCGACGGTGACAATAAGAGTTTGGTCAAACCAACACAAGGTTCGCCAAATAGAAAGAGCTCTGCAGCCCGGACCAGCCCAACGCGAAGTGCAGCCGACGCAGATAGCTCAGCGAGCAGCGGGTCGGCGTGCAAGTGCCTGGACCAACGTCGTGACTGCTGTCTGCCGGATGTGGAACCTGCATGAGGACAACGACAACGGCATCCTCGCGCGAGGCGTCCAGGTCGAGTCCGGTCACAGGAAGTTCACGCCGTTCGGGCCACGCCACTTTGCCGTCGTCAGTCCTCTGGGAGCTCTACTTGTTCAACGGAACGTCGTGTTCCATCCCTCTCTCTTCCGGCGGCATGCTCCCGATGACATCCTCGGCAAGACGCTACTCCGATATCATGGTCTTCGCAGGGATCGACGCTCACTGCGGCGGTCCGAATCTGCGACCGGGCTCCTTCGTCCGCGTTTTCGACGCTAACGAGGACACGCCTGCTTTGGTGTCAGGTTGCCGTGAGGTATTGCTGCTGCCTCACGGCAGCAAGAAGAATTCATATTTGCATCTGCTGTTGCGGAATGATTTAATTACCAGTGGAATATGGTTTCCTTCAGTAGTTTTTAACTTAAGATAATGTGTAAGAGGAATAAATCATGCCGTTTTGTCTGAGTAGTGCGTCATGTCCTAGTGCCTTTGTGGCGCATTATATTGAGTCCTCTGCGTTGTGAATGACACTGCGTAAACAATGGTAGCAGAAATTGTTACCTACTCTGCAGCATTAAATTTATGAGAGATAGAGCGAGAGGTGGACATAAAGAGCAGGTACCTTCCATTGAGATATATTCGCATTTATAAGACAAGCACTTCTATTTTTTGCACAAGAAAGCTGTCCTGAAGTGTCGCTGTGACGCATAAATCTCTAACGCCTCCCCCAAAAGAAAAATTCCCGAAAACAAGTTGGCCGAGTGGTGTGAGACCATGATTAAAATAATCATGGCCCATTTTGCGAGGAACCGACGATTTGTAAGGAGCAGATAGCACCTTACACTGTGGGATTGCATGGAAGGGTGAAGAATGTAAAACTAACGAAGGTGATAGGCCGAGATATACATAACCCGACATGATGTCTATATAGGTCAAAAATTACATTAATACAATACACCAGTCTCTTATCACATCCGAACCCGACTTGCGGGGAAGCTACTCCGCGTTGTTGAAAAGATATTTTGGTAGTTTTCTTTGTTACTATTAAATGGAAAGGATTTCCGGCTCGCATAAATTGTGGTGTGTATCACAACACAGTCCTCATAATTAGTTTGGGTACCCAAGATTGCGTATCTTCTATGTAATGCCCAATGTGCCATGTGTGCACGCGCGCTTCTTTCTTCTGTTGCGCACAGGACCTCAGCCCATTACAACAATTTCCAAACCTCGGCTGGCGGCCGCGTGTGTTGCATGTACAAGCCGAAGGAAAAGAAGACAAAGACAGTGTGCGTGAATTTTTCCGGTCAATTGCTCCCACTAGTTGATTAAACTTCAAATTATTTTATTGTAGTTCGTTTGTATTACAAAATAGTCCATAATTCTTTAACAATTCTTTCTTCGTTGGGCTGCCGACTCCTCCCTCTTACTCTAGTATACTTCAAATTATTTCCTCCTTATATTAACCGCCGGCTTGAATGTCAATGCACCTAGTGGGCAAGTACCACACATTAAGGAACAATGAAAGAAAGCGCCTCGTAAAGCTATGCGTTTGAGCATGGCTTCACACCCCGAGGGCATGCGTCGTCTCATGGCGGGAAGCTATTTGCAAATACATATTTGAGTAAAGGTGCGGGAGAGGGTCAACCCGGAGGCCATGCGTGCCGCGTCTGCCACTGTCCGTGCTTGGACGCGAACGTGTTTCGCACGTTTAAATAAATAAGAAACGTCTTGCGGCTGAGCTCGGTGCGAAACATTGAGAAGCGTTCGCTGCTTTGCGAGGCGTTTCCCGAAGCCACGGGCCGCAAAGAAATACGGGTGTGCCGGAGGCATACTCTGACAAACCAAGTGCACATCACCTTCTCTATTTCGCTAGCCATCCGCCTCTAGTGCAGGCTTAATTTTTTTCAAGTACCTTTTTTATAACAAAAAAAAAACGGTTTGGTAGTAGGTTCGGGATGACCATGCGACATTTCGGTCTGGTTTATTTCTAACTCGGAAATATGATAAAAGTTCTCACACAGGTTCGCACTACTGAACCGCTTCACGTACTTGTCCCTTACCCATTGCCATCCCTGTGTTGGCTCTGTTTGACCACATGGAACATTCTGAAATAGGTTAAAGCAACAGCAACGACATGACTGAAAATTCTCACGCGTAACAGTGTTCTGACATCTTCATGTCGCCACTAAGGCATCATGTGACGAAGTTCCCACTTGATCACATGACCTTGGTAGGGTACCTTCATGCTGCCGCACGCTTGTGGGCTTGCCCTTGTCACATGCCCTTTTTTTTCTGCCAGCGGCGCCAATGGTGGTTACTATAAGAGGTCATTGATAACGCTTTGGCGAACACTTTCCCATAAGACAGAATAGGATTTCGCGTCAAAAAGTGCATGTTGTCGCTGAAATAAGGATGCTCTGTAGCAGGAAGAAAATGTTTCATCCCTTTCTTTAAGTAAAGAATGCAGGCATTTTAGGCAATTTTTATGACACTGGCCCCTAGAGGCATTATTTTTTTCAAAACAGCACACTCCTATCCTCCAAAGCGAAGCGGGCCATCAGGAACTGTAAATTTGGCTCGAAAGTGATGCCTGCTATAAAGCCTCACTAAAACGAGTTGCGCATGTTGCACCCATTGTGACAATCGACGTCATGCGAAACCCCCGCAGTGATTTCGCAGTTGTTGAATGGCTCGGAATAATGAAAGCTGGTGCGAGTACCATCAAGATCCTTGCGTAAATTCAGTGAGCAATGGAGCTCGCAGCAGTGCGGCCACAAACATATATTTGACTTTTCCACATAACGGTCAGCACTCAGGTTAGTGCATAGAGGTGTGTTTTGACGAAGTGCTGCCTCCTGTGCGGTGATATGATTAACAATAGTTATTGGCCATCTCATAGGTGTCGTTTGTTGGAGTACTTCTACGGGTTGGAGCAGAATTACACAGACGCATGTTGAGTAATATGCGCCCACACTTATTCCTTCCTATGTTCCTATGAGAGCGGTTAACGCAGGCTCCAACAACTGCAATTCACGTTAAGCAAGCACCAACAAAAACTGCTCATAAAGTAGATTTATTTAGGACGTTCATCCAAGTGGGTGAGTGGTAGTGTGCACGGCACCGCAGCGGTTTTTCTTTGATTCCTGCACCTCTGTTGCGTGTCTGTTTGTTATGTCTGTATTAGAATCGCGATCAACAACCTATGATAGGGCCATGTCTTGTATTACCCAGCAGAAAGTGTTATGAAATTCCTAACGCGAATTTCGCCTGGTACATTGCTGACAAAGACTGGAACATTAACATTCAATCTCCTGTGGCGCATACGCCTAGTCATGTGCCGAACAATCCGAGTATGACCCACATGTGTAATGGTGTTACCCTTATAGGGGGCGGGCATCAGCAGTATATCGTCATAGCGATTTCAAGATAGATCGTACATGTCTGTAACAGATTCGCACCCTACCACATCAATTTTGGCGTATCGGAATAGAAGCAGACCAGTAGGATGGCTCCGTGACGTAGGCGCGGTTAGACAATGTCCAATGGTGAATGAAGATTTTGTTTGCAAAGAAATGCTTCATATTTATTGTAGATGTACAAGTCAGGGAAGCACGGGCATCAGCCACACGTAGAAGAAAAAAAATAAGTGTGGCTTATAAAAGCCTTGGCTATGCGGCTAAGGGTCACATGTGATTTACTTTGCTTAACGTATACCAATGTCGACTAAAATACATTCAAACTCTTTGACCTAACTCTATTAAAATGCTAAGCGGAATACTAAGGGCACCTGGAGGTTTCAATTTATTGGTCTTACACGCCAGAATAACATCAAGATACACGCACAACTGGTCTGGATACACGCGCATCCAGACCAATTAATGAATATGTTGGGTTCGTGAGGCTGTACCTAATTAAATGTACATGTGTATTAAATCATGGCTTCGCCATCGGAATGCGTCCACAGATGTCGGGAATCAAAGCCGAGTCACAGCTTTTAGCAGTGAGACACCGTACATACTATGCATTCAGCGAGGTCAGTTGCACTAGCGTAACGAGGGCTAATCATTCCCCAGGAGAAAATATACACATGGCGTCCGCTGGATTGAACACGCTTGCATAAACACTGTCATTTAACAAATTAAGGTCGGAAAAGGATTTCCAGCGCTTAAAAAAAGAACGCTGCTAACGATAGGTAAGAGTAATAATTTTTAATAACTTTAATGTCTCCGTCTTTTTCAATAACAATAAAACCGCACAGATAGGGCTATTAGCTTCGGCTTTGTGGTGTAACATTCCTTTAGAATGATCGATAAGTATTACAGTATGTATACGTGCCCGCATTGCCGACAACAGAACATAAAGGACATCCATACCATTCCAAATACATGCAACTAAAAACATGAATGTACGCAGCCGTGGAGGAGGTTGTGTCGGTGCGCGGATACGGCGTGCGGGAACTGAATCGCTTCATGAAAACTCTGTGGCCCTTCATGTATCCAGCGGTGACACCAGTGACCGTCATGCAGCTCTCGTCATGGACAAACTCGTGCAGAACGATCACTGCCGCCTCGAAATCCGGAACGCCTGAGCTGCGAAGCGGTTCCTCGAACAACTGCATTTGGAGACACGTCACAAACTTTGACGTGGTGAACACACCGGGGAGCATGCCGCTGCTGATTGCTTCCGGAGATGGAACACGGCAGCCAGCTGCACGAACTGTAATGACGTTTATTTCCAATACTAGCAACAAACTCAAA
>JABSTT010002479.1:0-44810 GCA_013339685.2 Hyalomma asiaticum
CAGAGTACTAAGAATGGTGGATATGAAGATAGATTACTTGTCTAATAGATATTGCTTTAATGATTTTTTTGAACGGAATGAGAGAATGCAATATTTTAATGTGAAAAGGAAGAGCATTCCACACTTTAATAGGGCGAAATGAGGCTGTCATTTTACCATAGTTAGTAAGTGCTTTACCTTTGCTGAGCAAAACGGGTAGGATTAGTATTCTGCAAGGAATCTAATGGATTTCAACTGTGGGTGAGGTCAATATAATTAACATGAGCAGCATGACAGTTAAGTTGAGCACAAACACGTCGGCGATTGTGAATAGTTTATTCTGCAAACGCAATAGATGACTGTTATCGCTTCGGGTAAAGTTAGATATGATGCGCAGGGAGCTTGGTTTTGAATATGTTGAGCGGAATGTAAATGACAGTGATACATGGTTACCGTAAGCAGCAATACCATAATTGATATGACTATGAATAAATGCATAATAAAGCGAAAGGAGAGCATGAGTTGTTAGAAAAGGTGGCTTTATGAGTGCTCTAATCCCAAATGGAGTTTTTTTCCTAACTTGAGGGGTGTGATTATGAAATTTTAGATGCTGGTCAGGAGAGATGTCAAGAAATGATATACTATCACCGGTCAAGCTAAAGTGTGATAAGTGGGGAAAATCGCAGTATTCTTTGGGGGGAATGAAAAACCACAAATTTAGTTGTGTTCGGATTTAAAATCAAGTGATTATAGCGACACCAAGTAGTCATGCTAGCTAGTGCGTGGTTTAATTTGTGAATTAACGATGATAAAATATATTGGAATCAGTGATGGTGGTATCATCAGCAAATAACATGCATTGTGAGCGTGAAGCATGTTGTGGAAGGTCATTAATGTAAATTATGAATAGTAATGGTCCCAAAATAGAGCCCTGTGGAACTCCCTGATTAATAGCTTTAGTGTCTGAAAATTTGCCGGATAAATGAACTGTTAGTTTTCTGTTCGACAAATACTTTTTTAAGAAAGGTAATGCGGGACCTATTACTCCATAGGCTTCTAGTTTCTTAAGTAACATATCGCGATTAATGGTGTCAAAAGCTTTGAAAAATCCAAGAAGACAGAGCGAACAATAAGTCCTTTGTGAATGGAATTCTTGGTGTAGTCTGTTAGTGAGATAACTGCCAAGTCAGTTGAACTGCCAGAACGAAAACCAAATTGAGAACTTGTCAAAAGATTTACTTTTGTCAAATAGTTATTCAATCAACAAGCAAATAAATTCTCAGTTATTTTACTAAGCGAGCATAAGATAGAAATAGGTCGGTAATTAGAAATATTAGACTTACCATCTCTCTTGAAAACGGGTATGACTTTTGTGTTCTTAGTGGACAAGGAAAAATCCCAGTTTTAAATACTATGTTATGTTTGGCAATGTTGAAGAGATTAAATGTCCTTCCAACTTCAAGTGATGTGCTTGAATGCCACCTAAACCAGGAGAAGTCTCTTTAAGGGTAATAATCGCTGTGAGCACTTCTTCTGGTGTTGCAGGGAAAACCGTGATCCGCTGATAGTAAATTTCGAAAAAAGTCACTGAAAGCATTTACAATTTGAAGTGGGTCTTCGTATATAGCATCATTGTAAATAATTTTAGAGATGGGAGCCTGGCACGACGCTCGGTTCAAGAAAGTGCTGAGAAACTCCCATTTCCTTTTACTATTGTTGCGATTGCTTACCAGTTCCTTTTCATAATAACTTCTCTTAGTTTTCTTGAATAACGAAGTTAAAATACTGAAGTACTTTTTATATCTTAATGCCAAATTTGTATTGAATGCTTGTCTCTGTTTTTTTTGTAGAAGTTTTCGTTTTTGCGCATGCTTTTAAGTCCCTTGGTTACCCATGGACATTGTGGTGAACTATATAGTGGTTTACTTTTACTCGTTCTAGTGTTTTGCGACACAGCTTCCCGAAACAGTTCGCAAAGAGTGTTTAGATGGACCAATAACCAGTTTTTAAGGTACCTGTTTTCTTTATTCCAATGGAAAGCTTGCCAGTCAGCGTGCAATCGTGCAGTGGCAATGGGGAAAATGCCGGGAAATATTTTTATTAGACTTGCAACAGCACATGTTGCAAACAGTGGCCGACAGCCGTCGAGTGTGTTTGGACCAGGCTCCGCAGCGATACGCGCAACACAACGCCCGGGAGACGCCGCGCACGTGCGCCGCAGTTAAAAACAGGTTTTTGGTTGCCGTGAAGGTATCAGTGCTTCTCAATATAGACTCCTTTTTCTATGTAAAAAGCAAATAATAGGACGGGGATGCATGCTTGTGTACTAACTGAGATTTAACCTTGAATTATGGTTGTATGAACAACGTACGTGAGTTCAACAACTCCAGAAGGCAGTACCAAGGTTTCGCCGCCAGGTTATGCCATGTATTGTTTGCATCGATTTTCAAGCTCGATTTAAAAGTACAAATGCTACTCAAACCATGAAAGGGTGCTGGATTCCATCACTATAATTCAGGTTCTTTCCAAATCCACAAAGGTCCACACATATGTTCTGGCCAGCTATAGGTCCCTTTAAATTGCTGTACATTGCCTGCTGCTGCTGACATAACTATAATTCTGGCCTAAAATTAAAGTCGGTATATAAAAATGCATCCCTGCTCTATTCTTTGCTTATTACACTGTAAATGGCCTCAACACTGAGAGGCAGTGCTGCCTTCACGGCAACCGAGAAGCTGCGTTTTAACTGCGGTACGTGTGTACGGCATCTCTCAGGCGTTGTGTGCCTGCGCTTCAACGCGGCAGAACCTGGCACAAACATACCCGACGGCTGTCGTCCACTGTTTGCCTCCATCACTGGTTGACTCCGTGAGCGAAACGTTCTGATAGAAAATTGTTGCGCGCTGTTTTCCCTGTTGCCATTTCTTGATTGGACACTGTGACCGGTAAGCTTTCTGTTGCAATGAAAAAGAGTGAGTGCCTTGGTTGTTGCTTCCTTTTAAAATGTGGGGGTGATGATGATCCAGGGCGTGATATCCGTGGAAGGCACTTTATCTGTTACAGCGGTCATATTAGTCTGTTATGTTAGCTTATTTGCCCGCCTATGCTACTTGCAATGTGAATGCTAGTGATAGGCTACGGATGAACTCTTAAGAAGACTTACTAACCTGTGCAACTCAAGAGGTAACCAAACCTAATCCCATATTTCAATCGTAGTGATGTTGTTTATCACACGGGATGCAAGGATTTAATTTAATGCTCACTCTCATCGTTCGTTTTCTGCTTTTCCCGCACTGGGCCCGAAAGGCACGGTACCAAGCCAGTGGAGGTGCTAATCAAGCACCACACGACGGGCAATCCATCGGTGTGTGGCATTCGACGGCCGACGTTGCCGAGCTTTTTGGACAACGACCTCGCAGGGCAAGGAGATGAAGCGCAGGCTTCATCTCCTTGTCAAGGTGCTTCAGGACATGGGGGCCGGTGTGGGCAACTCGCAGTGGAGGTCATCATGGAAGAGGTCAGTGGCCCATGGAAGGGTGCCTTAAAGGGGCAATAAAGTGAAACAGTAAATTGCTTTACATTGATAGAGTGTTCTTTAGCAGTTCTGCAGCAGTTTATTTTTCCATCTGGGGTTGAATATTGGGAGAAAAAATGAAGGTCATAGTTTGATTTTTTAAAATTTCATGCCGAAATCTCGGACGCTCAATGAAAGCAGGTTGCCACAGATTTCGAGTTTATGTTTCGTATTTTCGCCACGTAGAATCTATAGAGTTTCACGAAACTGGCTATATTAGTTCTCTGGCCACCCAAGAACACACTGCAATTAATTTTCACTGGTTAATAATTATGTGGGTCTTTGCAGGCGCCTTCAGAGTGTGCGACGTCACAGTGCGTTGTTGTGTGGAGACTTCGAGGTAGCTGCATCACCTGCACTCATTTTTTGTGCCTTTTCTCACTCACTGAATGCTTTCTCGTGGCATGAGTGGTCCATGTTGAAGTTTGAAGCAGCACACAGGAAAAACGAGGGACACAACGAAGGTGACAGCGGTAGTCGTATCTACTTGTTAGCTTCCTTGTGTCCTTCGTTTTTTACTGTGCGCTGCTTGAAACTTGAACGTAAATAGCTACCAACTTGCCCAACTTTCACCCTTGAATGAGTGGTCCTTTGGCATTGTGAAACAGTGGTTTACTGATACAAGAAAAATTGTTTTGCTCTTTAGTGTTCCTTTAATGCGTGATCATTACGTGCCTTAGGGAAACGAGAAATGCAGCGTCTGTTGGTGAGCATTGACATTACCACCCTATTGCAAGCAAACTCGTGTGGCTTAGTGGTGATACCATGATGTCGCAGTGTCATGTCATATCAACACTATAGTACATAATACGGATGTCAACATAGCTGTCATGCAAGGATACATGGTGCATTGGCACTCTATGCAAGTAAGCAGGAAGTGCCACTATAACTTTGTTGTTGTGATGTCATGGCGTGCGCTCTCGTTTGACACATGCTTCTTCTTGGAGGCATACCTGGAAAACACTTGCACATCTCAAAGCACTTGGGACGTCAGGCACGACGCATGTTAGAAGGCCTTGATGACAACTCTGTGCTCCACGAGGTGGTGCAGTGTCTCCAATGGTTGGACGAGGTTCACAAGAGGTGCAAGGGTCACCTCAATGAAAGGAATGCTGGGCAAAGGGAGGAGTTTCTTCTGGCAGTGGCCACGCCCAAGCTAAAGCGCCCGCTGCAGATTCTGGGATATTTTCGAGTCTAGGGCATTCGCATGATGCCACCTCCTTGTTTTTTTTCCTCCATGGAAGAAAAGTGTGCGGCTGCTTGTGATTCACGGTCCATCATTTGATTGCACCGGGCCACTGAAATGAAAACAGACCAAACAGTCGTTAACTTCATGGTGCAGAAACAAAGGACAAGACAGGGGAAATGACACGCATTACGTGTGACATTTCCTTTTGCCTTGTATTTTGTCCGACCTATGATGTGGCATTGCAGAATGACCAACTATCCAAAACTGCCATATTGAAAATGTAATGACTTTCACTCTTCGTTTTGTGATTAATAACAAAGGAAATTATTCCATGAAGTGTTCACAAGGGCCTAGACAATAGAGAGAATCAGGGGATCCCATTTCAATTAGCCACAATCATGCAATTCCAACACGGTATGAAACAAACGAGAGCATTTTGGAGTCATTGCAAAAGATGCACTGTTCATAAGTACGCCTCTAAAGTTTTGACACCCACAGGTCCAAGAGCTTTTTTGTGGGAGCTCATCGAAATTACATTTTCACACAATCCGTGTAAAGGGGTTCAGGCTAAAAGGAGGCTTCCGAATTTTTTCGGCAATTCTTTTTTTTTCTCAAAGTAAAGTCAGTTGTTCTGTGAACTCAGCCAGCAAAATACTTATCAGCTAAAATGAAGGGGTTGGTGACTTGGTGTACATGCACGTAATACTTAACTGGACACACCCAGCTCATGTACAGGTTGTTAGGAGATTATAAGGGTCCAGGTTGCACATTGATTGAAATGTAAGCCAACCAAATCTGGCTAATCTTTGTCATGTTGGGTCGCATGGTCTTTACTACTGAAAGACCGTGTCAGACATGCCCTCGCGCCGTCTCAGGTGCTGGTGATGACGCCCGGTGCGTTCGAGGCGATCATCCACCACTTCCTTCTGGAGCTGTCGCAGGTGAACTTGCTGATCCTGGACGAGTGCCACCATGCGGTCAAGCACACGTACTGGGAGGTGATGCGCTGCATGGACATGCTCAATCCCCATGATCGGCCGCAGGTGCTGGGCCTCACTACCTCGGTTATCAACAGCAAGGCCACCGAGCACCAGTTGGGGAGCACCAGTTGCATGGCCTCGAGATGGCTCTGCACTCGGGCGTGCTCACGGTCTCCAACCAGCAGAGCATGGCCCGGTGTGTGTCCCCTTCAATTGCAGTTTTGCTGCTAGCCTGTGTTAAAAGAATGGTGGAACTAGGGCCTTATTCTGAGATGTGTTGCAAATGGCAATAGTATTGCTATGATGATGTAGGTGTCTGATTAGGTGTCTTGTGCAGTGGTGATCGACTGGCTGAACAGGAAACGTGTCCTCACTTTTCCGGTTTCTTCAGCTGGCCAATCACCACCATAGCAGACACCCATGTCACCAGAGCGATACTATCACATTTTGTGATGCATGTCAGAATACGGCCCCGTATTGTAGGTCAGAAGGGGGTGTCCCAGTGCCTGTTTGACCAATTTCATGCAGTAAAAGAGTGGTCTTTAGTTGTTAGAACAGGTATAAGATACCAGAATGGACGCATACTAAGCGGGCAAAAACGCAACAGAGGCAAGGAAATGGTTAGGTGGGACGATGAAATTGAAGACATTTGCAGACATAAAGTGTTATGAACTCGTCCAGCACTAGGCAAATTGGAACCTACAGTGAGATGTTTCCATGCTGCAGTGACCTTAAAGAGACCTGCAACTGGCCAGAATGTGTGAACGGACCTTAGTGCATTTGGAAAGACCCTGAATTATGGCGATGGAATCTAGCAGCTTTTCGTGATTTGAGGATTTGTATTTTAAAATTGAGTTTGAAATTCACGGCAGCGCCTGTGTGGCGGCACCTGGTGGTGAGGCCTTGGTACTGATTGTTGTCAAGTTTATTTCATTTTTCAAAATCATAAATTACAAGAACAGAATATACAGAAGAGGGTCCCAAGGTCAGGAGACCATACCGGGACCCTCTGTACATGATTGACGTAGACGAAATTAAAAAGTGAGCAGAAAAATACAGATTATGGTAACGCAGTATATAACCTAACCAACATGAAAACTTGGTTCATAATTTCACGATATAAATTATTACAGTAGAAACGAGATAGAAGTTGAAGGTATATGAAACTATACAAATTTGAACACGCTAAGAAAAAACAAAACGAAAAATAATTATGAACGTGGGAAGCAAGACTGAAAATATGAATACGCAAAAAAAAAGCTCAGAAAAGTAGCAACTGTTTAATACAAGACGTCTTAGCTATACAGAGTACTAAGAATGGTGGATATGAAGATAGATTACTTGTCTAATAGATATTGCTTTATTGATTTTTTTGAACGGAGTGAGAGAATGCAATATTTTGATGTGATAAGGAAGAGCATTCCAGACTTTAATGGTGCGAAATGAGGCTGTCATTTTACCATAGTTAGTAAGTGCTTTACCTTTGCTGAGCAAAACGGGTAGGATTAGTATTCTGCAAGGAATCTAATGGAATTAAACTGTGGGTGAGGTCAGTATAATTAACCTGAGCAGCATGACAGTTAAGTTGAGCACAAACACATCAGCGATTGTGATGTGGGGAATTCGGCTGCTTACCTCCGCCGCCAGTCATCATCGGAACGGAGCTAGCTCGTGGCACGCACCCCCGGCTTGGGGGCGGAGCGCGTGGAGTGGATCCAGGAGTCGGCGCTGGGCTTGCAACGAGTAAACTACGTTGTTCCAATGGCTTGTGTGCCCATCTCTGGGAGCCTCAGCTGGCCAGAGGCTCAGAAGCCACGGCCCTGAGCCCACAGTAAATAGTTTATTCTGCAAATGCAATAGTTGACTGTGATCGCTTCGGTTAAAGTTAGATATAATGCGCAGAGCTTGGTTTTGAATATGTTGAACGGAATGTAAATGACAGTGATACGTGGTTACCGTAAGCAGCAATACCATAATTGATATGACTATGAATAAGTGCATAATAAAGCGAAAGGAGAGCATGAGTTGATAGAAAAGGTGGCTTTGTGAGTGCTCTAATCCCAGATGGAGTTTTTTCCTAACATGAGAGGCAGTTTATTCTGCAAATGCAATAGTTGACTGTGATCGCTTCGGTTAAAGTTAGATATAATGCGCAGAGCTTGGTTTTGAATATGTTGAACGGAATGTAAATGACGACGGACACCCGGGTCTCCCTTCTTTTCGTAGACAATGGACAAGTGACAAATTTTGCTTGACGCTCCGATACCAGCTGAAGCTGTGCATAACAGCATTTATAAAGCGGTTATATGTGAACTTTATGCACCCGCATGAGTAGGATGCATACGCGACGTTCGTTGAGAGCACGATGTAGAAACCATCTCTTCTAGCTGGCCTCATCGGCATGCTATATCACTGAAATAAGTCAATGTTCTCGCCCTCACGCAGAAAATTGTTGACTTCCTCGGTCAGAGAGGTTTCGGCGACCGTATGTGTCATGTTTGTGCCGTCGTCTACCATTCTATGTAGTAGAGACCGTTAGTCCGAGAGATTGACCCAGTGTCTTCTTTTTTTGCGACTATGTCTGTGCTTACTGCCGCGAATTTGCCACGATGTCGTATTGCCATGTGTTCTTTGTGGGTTCCAGCGACAAAGCATCGAGATTTCTTTTTAATTACTTAAAGCGTGCGCGAGGGTTCACACGCACGCGGCAACGTTTTTGGCTATAATGCTTATATCGGTCTCATTATTTTTTTCATCGTGCCGCTCAAGTCTATCAATAACAACAGCGGGAATTACATGCGGAGTACTCTATAGATATTCACTGATGCTGCATTAGGGATGCCCATGCCCATGTTTCAGTGCTGCATTTATATTTAGGTAGTTCTTCTGCAAAGTGAAAAGCGCTGTCTTTCTGGTATCATGCCGATTTATGAGGTTGCTTGACATTCTTTGCGTTCACACATCACCGCGTGTTATTTCCTTAGAAGGTAGTGCGGTCGATGTTTTCCCATTGACATCGCACCTAGTTCAAAAATTATTTCGACCGTCATCTCTTTACCTAATGTAGTTCTGCTACAGTGCGAATGCTCTCCTGCCATTTTTTCTTTCCGAACTGGGACGTGCCTTCACTGATTCCTTGTGTCGTTGTGAGTCCCATTTCTCCTTGATACCCTCTTGCTAATACTGCGCACTTATGCGCATCTCCTTGCTCTCTGCTAAATATGCTGCTGTCCTTCAAGTTGCTTGGACTCTGTCCACGCTTATTTTTCCCCTGAGCTTCTCACACCCCGCACAGAACGTATCTCCTTTTAGACTATCATTTGTCGTCTTCCCGTGGGTGTGCACTGCGAGGCGTCCCCCATTTCTTTCAATCACATCTACAGTCCCGTCTGCACCTCTGTTACCACGCGCAACACCATTTTCCAATTGTGTAGCTGCTATACACAAGCGCACTCACGTGCACACAAGGACATGGAAAAAAGGCACGACAAGCACGTGTTCATGTATGCATGTGTGTTTGAGTGTTGAACCTGCAAATGCACCCCGTTCCCCTCAATTTTTTCTGTCCCCGACAGCAAGTGCAACAAGTACGTTTGCATCCTTGCATACAGGTTCAACCACATAGGCGCGACGTTATAAAGAGAGTGAGCAAGACAGCGATACTCAGACACTGACAAGTCTGCACGTGGCGGCGCAACCGCATTTAGAAAATGCGCACGAAGTCAAAAAAAAGAAAAGTATTATGTTTTGTATCATGCGCCCTCCAATACAGGCGGGCGCTAGGTAATTTCGGAGGCTGCGACCGTATCTTATTGGTTGTACGAATACGCATAGTCATACACCCGCGAAACGCTAAGAATATCGAGGTGAGGGAGAGAGGCACGTTGGACGTATTCCACGAAAGAAGGCAGCGGCACTCAATGTCGCCAAGGACCCAAAACGCACCGGGAGGGATTGTTGAGACACAAGGCGAGGACGCGAGCTCTGTAGAAATGGCGGTAAGAGGCGGAGGGTACGCTGATAAACCACAAATATGTGGTGCAGAGGTTGAAGTTTCCGCGAAATACGGCGGGCTGTTAGGCAGCATACCCGCGGCAACTTCAGTAGGGCAGCGTGAAATCAGCCCCCAAAAGGGAATTCTACCAGGCAGTGCTAAGGAGAGTGCACAGGTGGTAGTTGAGCAACAGCAGGAGACTTCTGAACTGGAAATGTGTCACGTGGCGTGTGCGGGAGTCGGTATTCAGGACAAACTGTAAGATCTGTCTGTGGGGCAAATGACCCAGGGGAGATTGCCGACGACTCTGAGCAGAAAGGCAGTGACGCCCGAAGCGGAAAGCCATCCGCCATTATCGCCGCCTATACGACTCGTTGGATGGATGGATGCTATGAGCGTCCCATTTGTAACGGGGCGGTGACATGTGCGCCACCAGGCTCGTCGAAAATTTAAGAACAGCGCTACCGTCGGCATGCACCGACGGAAGCGCTGCTGCTGGCAACCGGGCTACGTACTCTCGTGAGGGTAGGCAGCCGTCCGCCGTAGTTTTCTGCAACTTTGTTCGTGCTGTTTAGGTCCCGTTGTCGCAGTGAAGTAATCAACTTTCATTGCATGTGTGGGATGGCCGAAGCATAATGTCTGTCGAATAACAATTAAAAGCCATCCGAACGTGCCCTCTTCCCGTACACAGGTGTTTAACCAGAATTTCGATCTCGTGGGGTGGCAGGGGTGTCACCTATGGTGTTACCGAAAGTGGAGGGGGTTTGGGGGATACCTGCTGGTCAGCTAGAACATTTTTTTTCTTTTGTTGACTGGGAGGAGGGATATCCATCTGGCTGAGTTTTGAGATCGGTGTTGAGGGGGAGGGGGCTAAAGAAAAGCCTGATTGTAGGTTCAAAGTGCTCACTCAGAAGGCTTGCCCCATAGCTTAGCACCCCTTGTGCATGACCTGCTTCCTTCTTTGCTCAAATACCTTACCTGCCTTGCAGACGCAAAATGGGTCTTGCAGCAAAAAGTAAGGTACGGTTGCCTGCCATGGAGGAAAAAAAAAGGTAAAGAGCCACAGAAAAACCCGATGATAGGGATAACCGAGACGGCTCTTATTTCCTTTCACGTGTTAGCTATTTCGCATGGTACCTCACACGTATCGCGGTACAGAATCCTTTGTTGAAAAAAAATTGGACTATCATTTGTCGTCTTCCCGTGGGTGTGCACTGCGAGGCGTCCCCCATTTCTTTCAATCACATCTACAGTCCCGTCTGCACCTCTGTTACCACGCGCAACACCATTTTCCAATTGTGTAGCTGCTATACACAAGCGCACTCACGTGCACACAAGGACATGGAAAAAAGGCACGACAAGCACGTGTTCATGTATGCATGTGTGTTTGAGTGTTGAACCTGCAAATGCACCCCGTTCCCCTCAATTTTTTCTGTCCCCGACAGCAAGTGCAACAAGTACGTTTGCATCCTTGCATACAGGTTCAACCACATACGCGCGACGTTATAAAGAGAGTGAGAAAGACAGCGATACTCAGACACTGACAAGTCTGCACGTGGCGGCGCAACCGCATTTAGAAAATGCGCACGAAGTCAAAAAAAAGAAAAGTATTATTTTTTGTATCATGCGCCCTCCAATACAGGCGGGCGCTAGGTAATTTCGGAGGCTGCGACCGTATCTTATTGGTTGTACGAATACGCATAGTCATACACCCGCGAAACGCTAAGAATATCGAGGTGAGGGAGAGAGGCACGTTGGACGTATTCCACGAAAGAAGGCAGCGGCACTCAATGTCGCCAAGGACCCAAAACGCACCGGGAGGGATTGTTGAGACACAAGGCGAGGACGCGAGCTCTGTAGAAATGGCGGTAAGAGGCGGAGGGTACGCTGATAAACCACAAATATGTGGTGCAGAGGTTGAAGTTTCCGCGAAATACGGCGGGCTGTTAGGCAGCATACCCGCGGCAACTTCAGTAGGGCAGCGTGAAATCAGCCCCCAAAAGGGAATTCTACCAGGCAGTGCTAAGGAGAGTGCACAGGTGGTAGTTGAGCAACAGCAGGAGACTTCTGAACTGGAAATGTGTCACGTGGCGTGTGCGGGAGTCGGTATTCAGGACAAACTGTAAGATCTGTCTGTGGGGCAAATGACCCAGGGGAGATTGCCGACGACTCTGAGCAGAAAGGCAGTGACGCCCGAAGCGGAAAGCCATCCGCCATTATCGCCGCCTATACGACTCGTTGGATGGATGGATGCTATGAGCGTCCCATTTGTAACGGGGCGGTGACATGTGCGCCACCAGGCTCGTCGAAAATTTAAGAACAGCGCTACAGTCGGCATGCACCGACGGAAGCGCTGCTGCTGGCAACCGGGCTACGTACTCTCGTGAGGGTAGGCAGCCGTCCGCCGTAGTTTTCTGCAACTTTGTTCGTGCTGTTTAGGTCCCGTTGTCGCAGTGAAGTAATCAACTTTCATTGCATGTGTGGGATGGCCGAAGCATATATGTCTGTCGAATAACAATTAAAAGCCATCCGAACGTGCCCTCTTCCCGTACACAGGTGTTTAACCAGAATTTCGATCTCGTGGGGTGGCAGGGGTGTCACCTATGGTGTTACCGAAAGTGGAGGGGGTTTGGGGGATACCTGCTGGTCAGCTAGAACATTTTTTTTCTTTTGTTGACTGGGAGGAGGGATATCCATCTGGCTGAGTTTTGAGATCCCTGTTGAGGGGGAGGGGGCTAAAGAAAAGCCTGATTGTAGGTTCAAAGTGCTCACTCAGAAGGCTTGCCCCATAGCTTAGCACCCCTTGTGCATGACCTGCTTCCTTCTTTGCTCAAATACCTTACCTGCCTTGCAGACGCAAAATGGGTCTTGCAGCAAAAAGTAAGGTACGGTTGCCTGCCATGGAGGAAAAAAAAAGGTAAAGAGCCACAGAAAAACCCGATGATAGGGATAACCGAGACGGCTCTTATTTCCTTTCACGTGTTAGCTATTTCGCATGGTACCTCACACGTATCGCGGTACAGAATCCTTTGTTGAAAAAAAATTGGACCATCTCCCCGAAGGGAACCCTGATGGGATGCGAAGCAGCAGGGTTGCGCACGGGTGGCGTCACGGGTTGAACGGCGCTAACGCGGCTGCTGGAAGAAGTTTGAAGCGAAACTCGGTGTAGCGTTTACTGGTGTAAACGTTTGTTTGAAACGCAAACACGGGAGGCGAGCACGCGTTGGAGCCGGCAGCTGTGGGCGCTCCGGCGGTTGAGGGAGAGAGTGACTTACGCGCGCACCTGCCAGGGAAGCATGCGAGGGGAGCGTGACCTACTTGGCACAGCTCCAACACCTGCGCCGAGGAAAGCGCGTTGCCTCGCGCTTGTGCGGAGGAGGATGATGATAGTGGTATGGAGGGACAGGGTTATACAGGGTTGTCAAAGAGCTGCTTCGCATCTAAAACCTGTTTCATAGCTTTAAAGCAAGGCGTGGCACGGCGGTAAAGTAAATAAGACAGCAGATGCGCTCCTTATATCCCCTGTCTTTTTGTTTAAGTTTTATCCTTGCTCCACTTCTTTGCTTTAAAGCAAGCATAATTTGAGTTCTGCTGCTCTCAGATTTCTTTTAGTTGTTTGGTAGCAGTCTCGCATACGCACAGTACTGCCCTTACCGCAACTAGCCCGCCCCCCGCAACCATCATATATCCTTTTTAACGATTGTACACACACACACACACACACACACACACACATATATATATATATATATATATATATATATATATATATATATACTCGTTCGCCGTCCTCCATCTCTTACGATTTACTTTAGTTCTAATAATATGACAGGAAACTCCAAGTCTGCTCGATATGCGTGCATTCCACCCCCCCGCCCCCCTCTTAATAAAGAAAGAAATAAAATTACAAGACAGTGCCTGTTCGGGCATGTTCGTAAACCCTCTTGAAACTAGTTTGAAAAAGGTATTACAAGCTTGGAAGAAAGTTTGAAAGCAATAAAAGACTAAAAATAGCTTCGGTGCATGTTGAGCACCTCATGTACGCAATACTGGGAAGATGCTGGCCCACAAACCACCTCTACTTTGCCCTCTGCGAAAATGGCGAACCTTGCCTAGGCACATAAATCTCTAAAATAATGCTATGCACAGCAGGCCCACAGAAGACGCATATATGACGAAATAGCCGTAAGGTTACGAAGAAATTCAGTAGATGTTTATTGTTTGCAGATTTCTATATGCATCTTGATGACAGAACATACCCCAGCATTGCTGTCACGCCCATGTCGCTTGACCAGCCCTTCCCCGCTTTCAAATATATCATGCTCTTCCTTTTTAATCAGCATCAAAACACAAAAATTCTCACGCAACTTAGTGCTCTTTCAAGAATGTCGCTCATAAAATTGTGAGTTTTGAGAGCTGCCGCAGCTAGGGTAGTTCGACGAACGCAGCCCTGAATTCTCGTTTCATTCGCTGATAACTTTGGCGATATCCATGAGGAGTGCATACAGCATTATGAACAAACGCTCAATTGCGCTTCTTAGGGTAACTTTTATGGACACTTATTATACGGTGATGTCACGTATGTAATCACTGCTATCGAGATCACTACATAATGCCGCCCTGGGGTGCAAAGAGCGTTGTCGTCTGCTCGGCCTACCGAGAGTATTGCCGACAGCGCCCACAAGCTGGCCATCAGTGGCGCATCTATAGGCGGTGCACGAAGCACACAGGGGGCGTCACTAGAGATTCTATATGGCTGTGGTTTGAGGGATCACGTAGCAGCCGCCGAATAGTGCGCACGCCACTTTGAATCGCATACCCTCTGAGGCCGGCCGCCATTTTGCCATTGCTTTATTTAATAAGCCACTGACCCTCGGTTGTATTATGTCTCCCATTGGAAGTTCAAAAACGCATGTTCGGTATGTTGTTTAAGAAGTTATGAACGCAGGGCACATCAAGTGCGGCCGTTTGAAAGAACGCACAGCCCTGTTGGCGTTTGCACACGGTGGTAGTGTGTATAATGCACGGCAGCTACAGCGAAAGATGAGGGTTCCATACCAACCGCATTTTCAAGGGAAGCAAAAATGCTAGAGGTGCGTGTACTCTGCGTTTCCACTGCGCGTTGAACTCCCGCAGCTGTTAAAATTTGCGGAGCTCTCCACTTTGGCGGGTCTGATGAAATGACTCTTTTAGCATTTAAACCACCGCAAGTTATTATTATTCCTGCTTGTCTACAAGCACCCGCCCCTTACTCGCTTTCCTTGGCTCCCGCATATTTCACCAAAAAGGACGAGCTCACTGCGCGGGTGTCTGCACAAGCCTCGCAATAAAACGGCGCTTCGAGAGCCTAGCTTTTTTTAAATCTTTGTTACAACACTCAATCGAGAGATGCAATCAAACACTTAACCTACTTGTCCGTGTTCTTTCGTTCAGGCATTGGGCGCAACTTCACGGATTTGATGTCAACCAGGGCGCTGGAATTTTGATATAGAAGTGTATAAGAAGTCAGCGCAGAGGTACCTTCGAGCCTGTTAAAAATTTACACCCTCTCCCGCTACAGGGAACCATGCGTCGATGCGGAGCAGCGGGTTGACGGTGTAATTTTGTTGAGAGGACGAATGAGGATGTATAAAAGAAGAGAGAGAACGCGGTCGTTGCGTGATGGCCCGAGTGCTCATCGCGGTGCTGCACAGGAGAGAGAATGAGGCGCGCGTTCCATCATTTTCACACCGCCGAACTGCTGCGGCACTCCCAGCGGAGTATGCAGCTGTCGCACCACCTGTCGTGCGTGCCGCTCCGTAGAGTAGAGGATTCCTAGAGGCGAGAAAGGGGGGGGGGGGGCATACGAGAGGAAAGAGTGGGGGAGGAGACGCGCATGCCAAGTGAGGGGTGGACGCTGCGGGACGGAGAGACAGAGCCCTCGACATAGGCTGCTTCGCGTCTAAAGGTTCCAATCTGCCAAAAGTTATCCGTCCACTAGGGCCACCTGTAGCCGATATGATTTTCAGGCTGCTTCGAGCACGTGATCTGGTGTTTTCTTAGAGAGAGCAGCGGACATCGACGTGGATAATGCAGTAAAGAGCGCAGTGGTGGCGCTGCTGCTGGTCGCTCATCGGGAGATGCACCCTACTACAAGACGGCAATTGCTGGGGCTTTTAGCCCGAACCGTGATGTGGTCATGAACCATGATGTAATGTGAGAACTAGCATGTAGTGCGAATCGTTAACTTGCCAGTTGCACCCCAGAAGAAATATTCAGGCTCGAAATATTTGCTGCACACCCTCATCGCTTTCGTCACTGGTGGTGGGGGGGGGGGGGCAAAAGCTTTATTATAGAAGTGATAAATCTCTGCTCCTGTGCGTCAGGGTGGCTCCGCTCTGTAAGCGACCCCCCTCTCGGCCCAGGCAAGGATAGCTAGATGTTCCCATATTTCGGGGGCTCTGGTGAGTTCGTCGCTAGTCAATTAAAGGGCATCTTACTACAACGATTTCTGGTGACGCGAACTGACTTCCCAATTCGCAGATTCAACACCCACTCCTTCATTCGTTCGTCACAAGAAAACGAGCGCAGCCTCACTTCTCATCAGATGTTAATATTTATTTTGTGCACAGCAATGCAAAGCTTTACTTTTGCTTGTTTCTATTGTTTTATCGCTTTAATCACGCACCTGTACGGAACGTTTACAAATAGTTTATATGATGAAGGGTATCAAAACTATCGTTTTGCCAGCGCGCACAAATATAATGAAGCGAGATGCAAGTTGGGGTCATGACATTAAGAGTACACTGGCAGTGGTGAAGGGCAAAATTGTCCTGCATCTCAAAGTTTGCTTTGAGTGTTTTTTGATGCACTTTATAGACAGCATTGCAATGCGCCATGGTTGATATACCCCAGTCTGACCTTCGCATGCGTAAAGGTAAACAAATGTTAGGACACCACATCTGCCAAAAGATATTCAATGAGCATGCTAGACCCGCAGGTTAAATTGAGTAATGCGGCTTTCTGTTAATGTGGATTGCATGAGCGAGATTGTTTTTACTGTCAGCTGCAGGAAGCATGAGCCAAGAGAAAGCCAGCCAGCTGAAGGAGTATGCCGACGCTTTGGAAAGACTGGAGCAATGGCAGGCTTCCTACTCGGAGTTAACCCAGGACAACGAAGTAAGAGACGCTTATCCCTTGCACTCTCTCTTTTAGCACCATAATGAGAAGAATGGTGTCTCTTGTCGCTGTCGCTAAAATCAAACCTCATTACAGCGAATGCGGATGTAACAAATCTTTGGGTATAGTATTGAATTTTTTTAAATTATGGTATTGCAACTAAACGTTACGAATGTACATTGAAGATAAAGTATCGGATATAATGAAACTGTTTTCATGGCAGATGGATGTTGCCAAAAAGTTTTGACTACAGGAAAAAAGTTGTCCCCACCCCCAAATTTGCAGAGGTGTTACTAATATATTTATAGCTTCTTCCGTTGCACTGGCCTCATGTGTGGTTAAGCACATTAGAGATTTATTGTGCGTTTGCTGGACGGGCTGCTTTACAGAGCCAGCTCTTACCTGTCTTCATCTCACTCAAACATACATATTGTACATTATATGTGTATTGACCTTGAGAAGTGAATTTACTGGTCTGGGAGGGGCACTGAACTCGGGAGTCCATAATATCAAGCAAGCACGCCTTCCCAACGCTGTGTTTGCTCTTCGGCTCTGGCCGAATAAAAGTGCGCCTAGTGTATGCGTGAGTAGAAGCGTCCCACGAGGACAAGAAAAGGAAAGGAACAATAGGGCGCGTGATGGCAACTCACGTAAGGAGGATTTGCATTTGCTCTACTTGGTGCAAGCCATAGTGACTCTAGTATATTTTCTGATTGCGTCACAACAAAGTCACGCATACCTCCGAAAGATTGCCTGTGAAGCTTATCGAAGTTGGCTGTTGTACTGGAATCTGTACTTATTTGACACTCCCTCACGCGTGCAATGAAGAGACAGAATGCACTAAGATTTTTTAATGCCTTGAGGCCTCTTTCCACTTCTAATGCTCCACACCACGGTGTTCTACTGCAGTGAAATTAGCAAGGGTTTTTGATTGCCTAGCTGAACCCGCGGCATCGACTCCCTGATGGGGCCGCCACATTCATCTGCAAGTGAAATGCAAACAACACTCGTGTACATAGACTTAGGTGCTTTTTAAAGAGTCCCGAGTGCTTAACACTGCCTCGAAGGCAGTTAAGAAACAAAAATGAACGTTTTATTAGGTTTACCATCTCACTCATTAAAATCAGTATATTAACCCTGAAGTGTGCTTTCTTCTTTGGATGGGCTTTGGCGTTTGTTCACCTTCTAATTTGTGAATCATGTCAGTCTTTTTAGTGCTCAGCGCGAGTACGCAGAGCAAAGTTCACATGCAGCCCACGAGACCAACAGTTCAGCGGTGACATAACACAAAAGAAAAGATGCTCCCTGTAATGCAAGTCTTAGGTACAAATTAAAGCAATTGCAGAGCACCTTAATGAAAGCAGGGCCCTGTCTGTCCGGCCTAGCCCAAGCACTGCTATTCGATGCTCAAGACTGTGAGCATTGCTTACCTACCATTTACAGGACCTGGGGCCGAGTTTACAAAGCTTCTCTTTTGTAAGTGATCTATGGCAATGGCCTAATGCCTTCAATAATATATAACACATAGGTCCAGTGACAGAATCGGCTGAATATTTCCCTAGCAAAAATTTTTAGCGTAAGAGTCTCTTTTTGTCACCAAGAGACCCAAGTCTAGCCAAGACAGTTTGTTTTGCTGAGATGTTATGTTGTCTTTCTATTAGCCAGAGCTAACTGTGTGTTTATACCCATGCCTTCCTTTTTTTTCATTTCCCTTTCTACCTTCACATGACGTGTCTCTACCAGCAAAGCAAGTACTGCTTCGACCTGTTAAAGGCAGTCACGATGCCTGTGAACGCATTGTCCACGTCCTGCTCGGTTATGGAAAAGCTGGAGCAGCTGAGCAATGTGCTCTCGGGCAAGCCTTTCTCTTGTGGACCTCGCACCGTCTCAACGGACACCCATCCGCTGGCGCTGCGTTTCTGCCTCGACAAGCTTGCCGAGAAGATTGTGGTAAGTAGCGGGAGCATTTGGCATCTTTTTTTTTTTTGCATTGCACTCTTGCGGTCATGAGACCTCCTGCGTATCGATCACAGTTTTTGAAACGATTGTTTCTTGTTGAAGAAGTACCAACCATTAACGGTGCTTACAAGCCTGTGGCACATTCCCTGACTGCTCCTCCTTCCTGCTCAGCAAAATCACATTAAACCTGCACTATAGATCTTGATAACAACGACTGTAGTTCTTGTTTTGTACCTTATCCATTTATGAAAATACTTGCAGGCAAGAACCTTTTGTTGGTTCTGCAATCCATGCTAACTAACAGTGCACCTGTCAGTGCTACTTTCAGGCTGCCACAGTGGATTCGTAATTGTGGCGCTAAGTTCACGACTTCGAAGATGTTGGTCCCGTCATCCCGTCCTAGCTTCAGCAGTCCCATTTCGACAGAGGAAGACACTAGTAGCCCGCGTATTGTGCGGTTTCGATGAACAATCTAGAACCCTAGGTGGCCAAAATTTCTAGAGCCTTCCACTACAGCACGCCTCATAATCGTATCGCGGTTTTGACACGTAAAGAGCCCCTGAACTATTAACACTGTTTTAATGATGGCCAGCCTCCTAAATTTTTCTGAAAGCACAGCTAGCTTCGTGCAGACTGGTAGTTACGTCTTCCCTAACGTCTGAGCATTTCTTTGTTGCATCTGCCACAGCTGCAAGGGGAGGAGCAGGTTGTCTCCAATGTAGAAATGGCCTATCCTGTGGCAGCACTGGCGGTGGGCCTATGGTGCCGGTTTCCTGACCTGGGTGACCTCCTGGAAGCACACTTCTACAAGCGCTGCCCTGCTCTATTGCCGGTGTTCTTCAGCCGCAGCGTGGTTTCCTCAGATATTGAATATCTCAGGTTGGTGCACAGTTGTAGCACATCTGAACACAGTTCCATTGAAGCTAAGTGCAGCCAAATTGGTGATTCACCATTCCAATTTATTTCACATCACGCATTAAGTTTACATGAGAAAGTTAGTGTGAGATGCGCTGGAAGCCATTAGAAGAGAAACATGCCGATGAAATTGTCATTCTCATGACTAGTCCTGGGTCAATGCTACATACCATGCCATCGAACACGAGTGGCTATCCCATAGGGCCTTCCACTAACCGTCTTGACTCTGCTGCTTTGATGCACCAGGGATTCAGAAGGCTTACAGTACTCGTATACCTCAATTTTCTGCCATCAGGCTACAGTAACGAGCGCAAGTTCGGAAATTTCTGCGGTCCAGCACACTTTTCGGTTCACAGAAAGGCTAATAGTATCTGTTCTTGGTGCTTACGTAGTTGCGAACACTGTACTTCAATATTAAGGTAATTAGCATTTCTCAGGGAACTTCTGCTAGTTTGTGGTGTGTTTGTGCTCATCTGACCTCCTTCAGCATTCCCAACCATCCAAGTTTTCCTTTGGCTTGGTTCACTGTGTATATGCTAAGGAGTATATGCATAAACAGACTGTTTCGGCACTCTGTAGGTGATGCTGGTACCACATGCCTGTCTGTGTTCAATCCCGTAGACCGGATTCACCAAAATGACACAAGGGTTACGTAGCTCTAACAATTAGTTGTGGGCAAATAGTGTTTTTTGAGATTGGGTTGAATAATATGAATTGGAAGGGGGCAGATATGAATTGAGCATCTGGTGCATTTCCACTGATTATCGATTATGAAACAGCAATTCTATCCATTCATATTAATTAGTGTTAACATTCTTGTACTCCTAACTTAACCAATGAAAGCATGAATGCATCATCTGGGCAAAACAGGCGGTCTTATCTACGGAACTATAGAGAAACTGCAAGTGATATACATGTATAATCAAAGAAGTCGCACTCACCAAATAATGCAGGGCTTCTGCACCTTATAAGTTTTCATGTGTTCTGCCAGCAACATATCAAGAAGTCTAAAATTTCTTTTGTTTGTTTCGGTGCACTTAATATATTGAATTTTCCGTAAACTATTATCCGAAAAACGTTTGGCCTTACGAATGACGGCTCCTCGATTCAGTATGCCAGGCACAGCCGTATTAACTATCAGATTAAAATTCTACTTCCTCGCTTTGTGAAAGTCCATCCACTCGGTAGGTAGTTATCGCAACAGCCAGTGCCATGGCGGTGTAGAGCCGTGGTAACGAGACGGACACGGGTCTTTTCCGTAACAACGTCCAGTTTATTCTGCTCACAAGGAGTAGAGTCGAGCGGACGAACGCAGTGCGTCGTAAAAGGCGAGAGTGATACAGAGGAAGGAGAAACTAAGAGGAGAGCAGTAGGTTGCTCGGACATCTCAGTGAAATGAAAAGAAGAGAAAAGGAAGAAGGGAAAAGGGAGCTCGCGTTCTTGCAGGGGCCATGTGGCACAGTCGCCGGGGCACCCCACGGCAGCGAGTTTTATGACCACGGGGATGTCACTGCTGCCGCGCCGCTACACATAGCTCCCCCCTCAGAGATGAGGTGGAGGCGACGAACGATGCTCAGTTGTTGTGGCGCCCCAGTGAAGGCGGCATCGTGGCTGTGCAGGGGAGGACACTGGTGAGAAGAGCCCCTCATGTCCATCGGTGGGAGGCACGGGATGGTAATTAAGCGCGGGCGATTCACTGAAAGCTGGCTTCAGACGCTCAAGCGCGATGGTGTTCCGTGTCCCGTTCACGTCGACGACGAAGTTTGCAGGCCAGCGTTCTAGCACACGAAATGGACCGAGGTAGTGTGGTCAAACGGAGCGCGCACAGGGCCATATTTCACAAAAAAAAACGTGTGTGGCTGTTTGCAAGTCCGGAGTCACATGCACTGCTCGGGGCTGGCTGCGGGTGGGCTGCGGGCGGATGTGTCGGAAGACGTCGCGCAGCTGGTCGACGTATTCGCTGGCTGTTAGTGGGCTTGCGCTGCCGTTTTCTTCGAATAAGACGGCAGGCAGGCGAAGGGACGTTCCATAGACAAGTTCGGCTGTTGTGCACGAGAGGTCCCCTTTGAAGGAAAATCGAATTCCGAGCAGCGTGAGCGGAAGCCGGTCAACCCAAGAATTGGGGGAGCAATGCGCTGTGAGTGCTGCTTTGAGGTGGCGATGGAACCTCTCGACGAGGCCGTTTGCCTGCGGATGGTAGGATGCTGTTGGCAAGCGTGTTATGCCGAGAAGTTGAAGCAGCTCCGCGATGAGGGAGGATTCGAATTGGCGGCCACGGTCAGTTATGATCTTTGCGGCAACTCTAGCTGCGGACATGTCGGGAATGGGCGTTTCTTCGGCCCAGCGGGTGAAACGATCGACACATGTTAGAAGATAGCGGTAGCCTTGACATGGAGGTAGCGGGCCCACAATGTCGATGTGCACGACGGCAAAACGTTCGTCGGGTTGCAAGAAGGGCTTTGTTGGGGGCACGGGGTACCGTTGAACTTTGGCACGCTGACAAGGCGCACACGCACGGACCCAGTCTCTGACGTTCGCCTTCATGCCGGGCCAGACAAAGCGGGATGAGACAAGTTTTTGTGAAGCGCGAATTCCTGGGTGCGAAAGGGAATGGTAACTTTTGAATATCAGCTTGCGGACAGAGCCCGTTAGGAAAGGTCTTGCTGAGCCTGTGGAGGTGTCACAAACAATTGGCACGTCGTCAAAGGTGATCGGCTCCAGCTCAAGGGATGTTGACGCTTCACGCAAATGACGGAGCTCACTGTCTTTTGCTTCGTCGTTAGCGCGAGCTCTTACAGGTTGAATGGGAAAGATACCGCGGTGGAACTCTTAGAGCGTCTGCGTGTCATCGCATCCACGCGACTGAGGGCGTCAGCTGGAGCGTTGTCAGCACCGCTAATGTGGCGTATGTCATTTGAAAACTCCGAGATGAATGCGAGCTGGCGCACCTCACGTGGTGTGTATAGCGATTCAGAGCGGCCAATTGAGTATGTGAGAGGCTTGTGGTGAGTGAATATGGTGAACGAGCGACCTTCAAGTAGATGCCGGAAATGCCGCACGACAAGAAATATGGCAAGCAGCTCCCGGCCGAAAACACTGTAGCGTGTTTGGGCGGAGGTTAAACGCCTCTAGAAAAAGGCGAGGGGCTGCCACTCATCATTCACCTGTTGCTGTAGTACCGCTCCTACCGCAGAACTGGATGCGTCAGTCATGAGCGCCAAGGGATAGCTTGGGTTGGGATGAGCCAGGTGTGCGGCGTCGGCCAATGCTTGCTTAATTGAGTTAAAAGCTTCTTCTGCTGCAGTGTCCCATGATAGCGCAGTTGTAGCTGGTTTGCCACAGAGCATATGTTCGAGAGGTTCCAACAACGTAGCGCAGTTTCTAATAAATCGGCGGTAGAAGTTTACGATCCCTAGAAACTGGCGGAGCTTGGTAATTGAAGTTGGCTTCGGAAACTCTACGATGGCTTGGACTTTCTCCGGGAGAGGGCTGACGCCGCCACTGTCCAAGCGATGGCCGAGGAAATCGAGTGATGAGACTCCAAACTCACTCTTTGCAGTGTTCACCACTATCCCATTTGCTGACAGGCGCTCGAAAAGTTGGCGGAGGTGTTGAACATGCTCCTCGTGCGATGAGCTTGCCACAAGCAGGTCGTCCACATAGGCGAACACGAAAGGCAGGCCGCGTGTGACCGTGTCGATGAACCGCTGTGACGCCTGCGCAGCGTTACGGAGGCCGAACGGCATTCGCAGAAATTCAAAGAGGCCAAATGGAGTGGTGATGGCTGTCTTAGGAATGTTCTCTTCGGCAACTGGAATTTGGTGAAAGTCGATTTTGGAAAATACGGTTGTGCAATGTAAAGCCGATGAGAAATCCTGGATGTTCGGTAACGGGTAGCGATGGGGAATAGTTTTTGAATTTAGGGACCGGTAGTCTCCACACGGCCTCCAGTCAGCCGACTTTTTCGGAATTAGGTGGAGTGGGGACGCCAAACTGCTAGATGATGGCCTGATTATTCCAAGTTCTAACGTGTTCGAATTCTGCCTTTGCAAACTTCAGTTTATCAGGAGCAAGCCGTCGTGGGCGAGCGAAGACAGGTGGACCAGAAGTGATGATGTTGTGGCGGACGTCGTGTTGCACTGGTTTTGTCCAATCGGGTGGTTGCGTGATGCTGCGGAATTCGCGAAGCAACCCCGAAAAGCGACTATCAGCAACTGTAGTAGTTGGGGCGACCGTGCATGCGTCATGGGAAATGACACCGTGAACAGAGAGCAGCGTGTCTAGCAGCCGTCGGCGCTTGACTTCGACTAGCAGCCCGGGGTGGTTGAGAAAGTCAGCGCCAATGATTGCACGGCGCACGTCAGCGACGAGGAAGGCCCACCGAAAAATGCGGCGTAAGCCCAGGTTGAGAGTGAGCGACTGCGATTTATACACGGGTATCGTGCTACCGTTCACAGCTTGAAGGTAGGAGGTTGGAGCTATCGATCGATCGGATTTTCGAGCCGGAATGATGCTCACCTCTGCACCAGTATCAACCAGGAACTGTTGGCCGGTTGTTCTATCCATGACATGAAGCAGGCGACTTTCGCTTTGGCCCTGACCGGTAGTCACCGTTAATGGTCGGCCCTCCTGTTTTCCTGCCACGCGCAAGGCTGGAGGCAGCGGCTCGCGTCCTGTCCGAAACGGCGGTGGTAGAAACATATCCCAGGTGGCGTTGGGGATCGGGAGCGTTGCCGTGCGTACGGTGGTCTGCTTGAACTGCGGCTTCTTGGGTAGCGCAGTGGAATGGAGTTGCGCTCAGCGGTACGCACTAATTGTTCGAGGCGACTGCAGAGAGCGTCGATGGGAGAAAAGTCGGAACGAGTTTGTGGAGCTGCGCCTAAACTGGCCGTCGACGGCGTCACAGTACCCACAGCAGGCGTGGCGACCTCCATCACTTTGTCGGCCAGGCTGGCCAAACTGTTCACGTTCAACGTAGAGGCAGCCGCGAGAACAACTTGAACGTGTGTAGGCAGGCGCTGCAAGAACAGTTCCCGCAGCAAGCGGTCGTCGTCGGTGGTTGTGGTGCCGCCCACGAGCTCTCGCATGCGGCGAAGAAGTTGGCTTGGCCGGCGGTCTCCCGATTCCTCGGTGGAGAGCAATTGCTGGAAGCGAGATCGCTGTGACGCTCTCGTCCGCTCCAGCAGTGCAGCCTTCAGAGTGCTGTATGGCGTTGTGGAGGGCGGCGCGGACAGCAAGTCGGGAACCTCTTCAGCGGCGGCAGGTGAGAGCGCCGAAACAACGAGGTGATACTTGCGTTGCTCAGTGCGCACGCCGGAGAGCACGAATTGTGATTCTGCTTGGAGAAACCAGACCGAAGGATTGCGGTCCCAGTAAGGCGGCAGTCGGACGGAGCCCGCAGAGATTTCATGTTGGTCGCCGATGACGGGAGATTCAGTGTCATGAAGCGTGTCGTTCTTACTCATGATGGCACCACAAATACTTCGGCAGTGCCGCGAAGACTACGGGTCACCACTTTGTGGAGCCGTGGTAACGAGACGGACACGGGTCTTTTCCGTATCAACGTCCAGTTTATTCTGTTCACAAGAAGTAGAGTGGAGCGGGCGAACGCAGTGCGTCGTAAAAGGCGAGAGTGATAGAGAGGAAGGAGAAACTAAGAGGAGAGCAGTAGGTTGCTCGGCCATCTCACTGAAATCAAAAGAAGAGAAAAGGAAGAAGGGAAAAGGGAGCTCGCGTTCTGGCAGGGGCCATGTGGCACAGTCGCCCGGGGCACCTAGCGGCGAATTTTATGACCGCGGGGGTGTCACTGCTGCCGCGCCGCTACAGAACATTCCGTCTCCTTGGACGTTTCGACTCGTTGGACATTCAGGCCGCAAGCGGATACGCTCGCGATTTTTTCCAATTTTTCTGAACTCGTTCGCAGAGGCGCGAGTCGCTCGAAAAAGAGGTTTTGAGGACCGCGCGGCGGCTGCCGCGTCGCTGTTGGAGCACATTCGCTCGCATGTGAAACAGGTTTAGTATGTACTGACACCATTTTGCGGCGATGCAAAATATACATTTTCCGTTTTCTAGCCATGCATTGTTAACGCTATCCACAGACCGAAGCAATGAAACACGTGCAAAGTACTTCAGCTTGATTTTAAAGTTTTCGTCAGCCAGCATTGCAAGCCAGCCCTAGCGTTATTGACAATACAATGGCGTATGAACACAGTCTCTTAAAGATCGCCGAAATCGCTGTCAGAGTCGCTGGATAACCGTGCTATCATCGTTGTTTGTGTGCCCCAGATGCAACTGATCACAGCCGCGTAGTTGCAGCGGCGCTACCACGAATTACGGTCACTACGTGAATCGATGAAAAGATAGCAAAATACGATTTAAAACAGGGAATGTCGCAGGAGCCAACGCTTCGACAAGCGGACTTGTCTTCTTCAGGGTGGCGACTCGTCAATCGGACGTCTTCGTGAGTCGGACGTACTTATCAGTCACTACGTGACTTATATGTACGTCCGACTGTGTTTACACGTCACTAGAGAAACCGCCCCCTCGATATCGAAACCGAAAGTGGGCTTTGAAAGAAACCGTATTAAAAATATATTCACTGAGCTGCGATGCACCACGAGACTCTTTTTGGGGTTCTCCACGCCAGTGCTTTCATTTACAGCAACAATACGAGAATGTAAAAAATCCCTGTCAGTACTCCTTTAAACCAGAACGGATAAAGAACAACATTCTTTCCGGATTCTAAGCCGTCCAAAACTCTGGGAAGCCAACTTCACCGCCATTCTCAGTGTCCAAGAAGCCCGGCCGAGAAACACGATCATAACAGTGTGATGTCGCCTTTCTTCTCGCCGCATTAGCACGCCTCGTGCTTCCACTGTCAGTAAGGTTCAAGAAAAATGAACGATCATTCCGCTGCATCCATAAAGGGACAGACGACACATAATGACAGACGACGTCCGCGTGGCGCCACAGCAGGTGTGCTGTATGACTGAAAATGGATGTCGTTGAAGCGCTGGGTCATTGTCCCTCTGATGTACACAGCGGGACATGCCTCTTTCGTGGCATGCCCCGCGTCGTCTTCCGTTACGTCAGCCACTGCAAGGTCCGGATCGTCGTCGGCGATTTGAGACGATGAGCCTGCAAGCCCCCAAGAAAATAGAAAACATGTGTCTTGTATCGAAACTTGCTTAAAAGCTCGGTGAAGGGATCGGCCGCCGCCGCGGTGAACGCCGTCGACAGACACCTTTAGAAATTTGGGTGGGCCTTGGGCAGACGTTTGGAAAAGCATATGGTTATTTCTTGAAAGTTTGAGGAAGGGAGACGCACGAAAAAAAAATTATTGCATATCCAGGAAATGAATGCTTATGATGGGGCGAAGCACAATGAATCGGATCGGGAATTATCAGTGAAATGACTATTAAACGAGTATGATGTTTGTTATTGTTTTGGATAAAGTCTTGGATTCCTGTTGCCCTTTAGTATAACGGCTCGGTTGTCGGTGAAGACGAGGTCGAGCGGTTCTTCGTCAAGGAGTTGCAGAGGAAAGTTGGCAAAGGCTACGTCGATGCACGACCCCCTGTTGCTTGTGGCGTGTTTCCTCTGAGAAACGAGTTTCAGTTTATATACGTGTTGCCATATTTCAGGTTTAGTCATCTCCTGCCCCTCGATTCGCCTGACTGCCACTTATGCATTCCTCACCTTAGCGAAGACAGGTTTCACTTTCGCGTTATACAGATTCCTATGACAGAGGGATCAACCACAGTTTTTTTAAATCAAGAAACTCGCTGGCAGACCCTGCCTGCGTCGGCGTTGTCTCTCGCGGGGGAGGGCGCTTTCTCGTTCCTTGCGAGCTTGTACAGTGTTCATGGCAGAAAGAGCGTTGCCATAGGGCGCCGTTCGCTCTCCCTCATGCCAGCAGACGACACTGTGTCGGTACACAGCCTCCAGGATCGACCCACCCATGCACACACGCCGTCTGACTGCACAGCCTTCAGGATCGGCCCACACCTGCGCTTCGACTATAGACTACAGCGGACGGAGTGACATTGCGAGGTCTTAAGGTGTTTCGCCCCTCAAAAGCTTCCGTTCTTGTTCGACATGTATGAAACCGTGCTTCGGGCGGCGGTGGTGGCGGCGCATGTCGACGAGAACACAAGAGTACGAGGGTTTGACCGGGAGGAATGAGTTGAAGGTGAGGAAGTGTTTAGACATGCGGATGTGTGGTTGCGATTGGAGGGGCAGAGAAAGGGGCATACTTGGAGCGCCAGGGGGTGCGAGCCTGTAAGCACACTTTTAAATGCGAAGCATTTCTTAGCGAACTTCGGCGACTTTGATCGTATCTATCTATCTATCTATCTATCTATCTATCTATCTATCTATCTATCTATCTATCTATCTATCTTTCCGCCTACGATTTTATGCTCTCCTGGCCGTTTCGTTAACGGGATGTAGACGAAAATTGGTATGCCACAACATGACTGCATAGCGAATATGATTAACAGGTCATAACATGAAAATCATGACATGCATGTCATGAGCGGCTTGATTTACGTGCCACGGTCTTGGTGCTCTCCTGTCCGTTTCGTTAACGGGATGTATAAGATTGCTATGTCGCAACATGATTGCATGAAGAACATGAACGAAAGGTCATAACAGAGAATCATGGCATACATGTTATGAGCGGCATGATTTACACGCCGTGGCCTTGGTGCTCTTGCGGCCGTTTCGTTAATGGGATGTATACGACAATTGATATGTCACAAAATGACTGCACAACGAACATAAATGACAGGTCATGACATGAGAATCCTGACATACATGTTATGAGCGGCATGATTTACTTGCCGTGGTCTTGGTGCTCTTGCGGCCCTTTCGTTAACTTCATATGTGCAGGTTACGTAAGGGTTGAAGACATCTGAAGGAAGATCCCTGCTTCACGGCTGAAGGTCCGCGACTCATCCAGTGCTCCTGACGGTCACCCGAGCAAACTATGGTGCGAGAGAGACATTGGACTGTGCACCGTGCTTCCAGCTCAGTTGGTAAAGCTGGAACCAGCGTGGCTGCTGCCAGGGACATCGGAGAACAGCTGCCCTGGCCTACCGACTGAAGTCTCTGCCACGAAACGACGTGGGAGCTGCGTGACACGACGCATCGGCGTACAGCGAACTACATGTGGGTCCCGGTTCTGTTTTCTCCGGGTGCACCATGGCAACCACTAGAGTTACCAGGAGTCAAATGGTAGGGAGTAACTCTGATGAGCAGGAGGTAAATCGCGAGGAGGCATCAGCGGAGCTGCAGCATTCAGATGCGCGTTCTGGCTATCTATCTATCTATCTATCTATCTATCTATCTATCTATCTATCTATCTATCTATCTATCTATCTATCTATCTATCTATCTATCTATCTATCTATCTATCTATCTATCTATCTATCTATCTATCTATCTATCTATCTATCTATCTATCTATCTATCTATCTATCTATCTATCTATCTATCTATCTATCTATCTATCTATCTATCTATCTATCTATCTATCTATCTATCTATCTATCTATCTATCTATCTATCTATCTATCTATCTATCTATCTATCTATCTATCTATCTATCTATCTATCTATCTATCTATCTATCTATCTATCTATCTATCTATCTATCTATCTATCTATCTATCTATCTATCTATCTATCTATCTATCTATCTATCTATCTATCTATCTATCTATCTATCTATCTATCTATCTATCTATCTATCTATCTATCTATCTATCTATCTATCTATCTATCTATCTATCTATCTATCTATCTATCTATCTATCGGGGAGCTGCGTGACACGACGCATCGGCGTACAGCGAACTACATGTGGGTCCCGGTTCTGTTTTCTCCGGGTGCCCCATGGCAACCACTAGAGTTACCAGGAGTCAAATGGTAGGGAGTAACTCTGATGAGCAGGAGGTAAATCGCGAGGAGGCATCAGCGGAGCTGCAGGATTCAGATGCGCGTTCTGGGCAAACTTTTCATTTCGCTGAAGCTTCAAATCGAGCTGCAAAATTTAAAGCTTCAGTTACCGCAGAGTGATACAGGGCGTAGCGGCAGGTGTGGCTTGCTAGGTACGCAGATAAGTTGCGCGCAGTGTTGTCGCCTATGCCAGTGTCCGATGAGCTCGTGCCAGCATGGTTCCGGAGTGCTGAAAACATGCTCAGGAGTTGTGCGATTCCCGTAGACGTGCAGGGCGCTATTATTCTGCCGTTTCTAAATGAAAAGTGCCGCACATTGGTAGCAAAGCAACTGACGCGCGAGTGCTTTCCTACGAGGAGGTTCGTGACCTCATATTGCAGGAACTGAAGCTCACCCCCTAGGAATACAAACGCCGCCTTTACGCCTGTCGGAAAGGGTACGAGACGGGGGGGGGGGTGCAGTTCGCAAGGAGGCTCGAGGTGTTTCTCGATTATTACCTCCGCAGTAGGGAGGTAAGGCCAATGGAGGAGTTACGTGCGTTGCTGACATCAGATCGGGTCAAGCAGCTCATGGGGAAAGACATGCGCACGTACATACTACAGCAGGAGACGACGGAGTGGCTTAGACCCCATGCAATAGCGATGCTGGCGCAAAAATACGACGACAGTAAAGGGGCTACAAAATCAATTGGAGCAGCCGCTCCGAGTTTGAAGAGAGGCGAAAAGTTTAGTCGCCGCCCGGCGGACAGGCCACCCCAACCGAAGGGGAAGATGATTGAGTGTTACGGATGCGGTGAGAATGGCCATTGTCGTTGGCAGTGCCCACAAGTGAAGCCGAAAGCAGCGGCAGCAGGGGTAACATCTCGACTCCTTTTTGAGAAGCTTGTCGAAGGGGCCGCATGTGAATTTTCAGTTGAAAGTACAATTCCCGTGAGAGATAAGGCCAGCACATGTCGAACTTAACGTGGGTTGAATTGGTGAGCGCGGGACGCAAGTACAAGGCATACTTGTATTCACGATCCGAGATAACGGTTCTCAGAGAAGAACTAATTCCGACTGAAGCGAAGCTGAAGGTTGTCGGAAAAGTACGTCTGAGAGGGCCATTCGGGCATGCAGTCCCGGCTGACTTGGTTTATGTACCCTTGGGCCTTCATTCTCCAGAGGGAGGGGCTACCTCGGAAGTAGTTGAATTGTGCGCGATCACCGATAAGCTCGGAAGAGGGGTAGACGCTCTGCTCGCGCCGTGCACTTTGGTCAAGCTCATGCAAATTCGAAGGGAATCTGTAGAATTTGCAGTTAATATGGTCAGAGCGGAGCAAGTTGTCCAAGAAGTCGATCGTAAATGCGAGACGTCAGGGAGATGTCAGGGCACAGGCGTGATTCAAAAGATTTGCGAGGAGGGTCTCGTACACCGTCACATGCTTCAGAGAATGAAGCGGGCAACGGAATGTTCGAAAAAGAACAAAGAGTAGAGAGCTCATTGCGGACTGCATGGGATCAGGCGCGTGAGGGCACGCACGGAACGTTGATAGCGGGAAGTCTATTGCACCACAGCGGGCTATTGAACGAAAGGCAGTACCGGGAACCGGTTGTACGTGAAACGCGCCGCGGGGAAGTCTTGGCGCCCGCACATGGTGCACCGCGTGACCAGCATTTTTCGAGAAACGAGACGAACGAGCTTGTTCGCAATGCACTGACTCGGCAAATGGCATCGGACACTGGTAGGCACTGGCAGTCGTGCTGTAGGGGCACGGGAAGAGGTTTTCTTTTATTTTGGCTGTTTATTTTATTTATTTTCCGTTCCTTTCGTTGTCCCGTGTTAGAGTGCGTCAGTTTCGCCTCACTTGCCAAGTGTTCTAGAGTTGTAAAGTGGTCGATGGAGTGCCAGTCAGGTCACTCTCGCGAACTCAATGATTCACCCGATAAGTGTGCTGATTCCTTGTCGCGAGTGGACAGTTCGTACCAGCAGAGGAAACTCAGGGTTAAAAGCGGAAAGTTTAGATTTGATAAAGACTTCAGTGGGCACCCGCATTCAAGGGTATCTCTATCTCTGCACAGCAGGTTAAGTTCAGCGAGAGTATGGTGTGTGAACGTCGACCAAGTGCTACGGTGCACCAAGGAATGTACAGAACCGGGTCCAACCTGTGAGGGACTCCACAGACAGTATTTGCCTTGGTGACTGTGTATGTTATTTTCTTTTCTTTTATTTTGTTCGCGAGTGTGCGCGACTTCGTGCGTTGGACAACCCAGAAACAGTTTTGACAACGGTACAGCAGTGTTCGTTTTAGTATTGTATCATGATTTATAGGATTTTCTGTAATGTTTGTTGTTGTTGTTGTTGGTGGAGGTGGTGTGTATGTGCTTATATTGGAGTTACGAGTGATGAGATTGTGAAACGCTGGCTAAGTGCAGATATGCCCCGAACGGGCAACTCATGGCGACAAGTCGACCGCCCCGAAAGGTTAAAGGATTACTTTGACAGGGAGCCCCCGCTGTTCTTGCAAGCGACTCTCCCCCTTTTGTTCCTTTCTCGGATGCCCCGCTTCCTCCCAAAATGCTCTACGATGCCGCAGTGAAGAGACCTGTCACTCGTCATGTCCCCTCTGCTGTGCAGCTATGTACGTCGCAGCAATTACTGACCGCGTGCATAGCGGGAACAAAGCTGCCGCTTATACTGCGTACCGAGTGAATACGACGACGTTTCTAAAGAAAAGCCATATGCTCGGACGCCGTCGCCTGCTCTTCCCCATCGATCTACCGCCGAACATAACACCAACATCGGTATAGCGAGACAACAATGAGATCCATTTTACGTTCCTGACGCGTGCTTCGCATTTCCTTGATCCCCACTGCACGTAGGACCTGCCATTTTCCCCCTTTTTTTCCTTTTCTTTCATTCTTTCTTTTTCGCTCTCCGCAGAGAGGATGGAGGTCCTACTTGGTGTGGTATACGTCATTAAAATGTACGGCTACGGGGCTGTGATTGCTTGCAGAATCAGGGACGCCGTTTCCGTCTTGGAGGTTCTCGGTTTCGCTGATGCAGCTGGGATCGCAGCCATTGCGAGTTTAGACAATGTCTGCGGTTCTCTCTTTCGGCGGCCAGTCTTTGAGAACAGGTAGAGAACACGCTATTGTGTTCGTAGACTACCATTCTACTCAGATGCCTTAATTTCTGAGGATACGAACGATGGTTTCCCTGGCCGCAGCCGTCCCCCTTTTGTTTTGCGCACTTATGGACATATGGCTAAAGAATTTAGGGCTTGATAACATTTACAGCCATGTAAGCTCCCAGAATTCAGTTGGCCGTCGAATGACTGCCGTCGTTCGCGGTTTGCGTTGTCGAGAGCTGATCTAGGATCTAAAGAAATGAATCTGGGCGAGGAGAACTCATATTATTGATTACTTAAAAGAAAACAAAAATGCTGCATGACGCACACAATTCACGTTCACTATAATATCAAGGAATATAAAAAAAGTGCCCAGAATGCTGCCTGCCGCGACACTGGAAATAGCAAGTAAAGCCATTGAGTGCACGTGAGAACGCTTGTTACTTCTATAAAACGCATTTTATGACATCGAATTTGAACAAAGATGCTCATCAAGGCAAAACGAACATAACCCATTTAATGCGTAACTATCTCTATCACGCCTTTAATGCCATTAAATGTCGTCTATGACAGTTCGAAGGAATTTAGGTACGTAAGACATTAAACACGTTAGGAGCGTCCCCGTGAACTAGGTATTATTTGATTTGTGGGGTTTAACGTCTCCAAACCAGCTCTGATTACGAGGGACGCCGTAATGGAGGTCTCCGAAAATTTCGACCCCCTGGAGTTCTTAACGTGCAGTGACATCGCACATCACAGGGCCCCAACATTTTGCCTCCATGAGAATGCATCAGCCGCGGCCGGGATTCGATCCCGCGACCACCGTGTCAGCAGCCGAGTACAATAGCCACTTGAGCACAGTGGCGGGGAATCGTTCAAGACCGAGTAAAATGAAATGAAATCAAATGAAATATTCCGTAGAGTCTGCTGGCAACGAAACAAGCTGATAGTTTCATAGATGTGCAGCACGTGCTACACGGCAGGGTTGCATTCGGTAGATAATCACGCTGAAATTATTGATAAAATGGGCAGTTACGTCATAAATGCATCTATTGGGGAGCCAAGTACTCACTGAGTGGCCTACAATATCGCAATTCTGACCGAAAACAACGATTTTGAGAAAAACGACAAAATAATTAGCTTTTATCTAAAGTGAAACAAATAATGATAGGTTGCATAAAGGGAACACAGGCTTTCTCTCGTATATTGCGGAGTTACGCAGCAATGGCTAGCACAGATCTCAGGGTATCGATTGGCATTGTTCGCTAGCACACATACATTTAACGCTTGCAGGTGAAAAGATTGTAGTCATCACTAGGCTATTTTTCGCAAGTTTATTAGAAAATCGTTCTGGTAACTTTGCAGAAATTTCAGTTTGTGGTGAAAGCAATGTATTTTTTCGTGCTCCACTCCACTGCACCGAATCGCGTTAGCTTTCACATGCGATTCCATACACAAAGGGCCGATAAGAGTCGTGAGTCGCTTAAAAGAACGCTGTTTTCGGTAGCCCTCGCCAGCGCGACACCAGATTCGTGAAAGGAGAAAGGCACGCCGCGGCTGGTGGCTCCCACAACCTTTTTTTCACCTGGTATTGTCTAGCGTACACTGACATAATACGCAGTACACGACCCTAGAGTTTCGCCTCCACCGAAATGCGACCGCACGGCCGGGCTTGCATCTGCGGCTTTCGGGTCTGCATTCGAGCATCACTAGACGATTGCAGCGGAAAAAGAACGAAGGCATATTCGCAAGAAGGAATGAGCCAAATAAATAAACCGATAGAGGCTGACAGAAACGCTGGAATCAATCGCTGCGACAAGCCGCTGCTGGCAGATCGCGGAACCTCAGCTATTCGATCCGCTTTGTGCCCAACCGATAATCGATATTTCTTACGGTTTGGGTTCGGTTTGGGTTCGGTTCGGCTTCAAGCACGCTCCGAGAATATCGGTTCGGGTTCGGGTTCAGCTCTGGCCAAAACTGCGGTTCGGGTACAGTTTTCGTTTCGGGGTCGGGTCCTGTTCGACACCCTGAAATTTGGAGTATATGCAAGTCAGTGCATCGGCTTTCTCCGTGTGAACCAGACAGGAAAGTTAAAAACCTTGAACACTATGAACTCTTGTTCTGGACATATGCAACACTGCGTACACAGCTGCATGAGCGGCTATACCACATATATTTTAATGTCATACACTGTCACGAAGCCTTTGGCTAAATCAGACAACGCATGTCACATTGTACACAGCACCAACAATAGGCTGTTTCCAATATTCTGAGGTATGTCCGTGCTTGTGGTAATCAGGATCAGCTTTCTGTGAAATGCATTGTTGGTGAGGCACAGGTGGTGTGGGGTGGAGGGGGGGACACATGCCATAGGAGCTACTTCTGTTCCGAGCATGGGCTCCTTTTTTTTATCCTGCTTTCTAGCCCTGGGCACACAAAGCATTTGCAAGATATGTACAAGGAGGGGAATCTTTGGAAGCTTTGGCTCTTATGATTTATATTAGTCACGCGAACACCTGTCACTCAAAAACCCTTGCACCCAACCCCCCCCCCTTTTTTTTTGTCTGTTATTGTTCCCATGTGCTGCTCTTCTCTTCTCTTTCTGAAGACGGGAGAGATTGTGCAAAGGCAACATAAATGAACACTCGAGAAGGCAGTTGCCGCCCTGATGAAGACAAGTCCGCTTGTCGAAAGGTTGGCTCCCGGGACATTCCCTGTTCTAAATCGTACTTTGAGGTTTGTTCAGGGATTCCAATGGTTCGAGTAATTCCACAACACCGTCAATGAGCGTTATATCCCCTGCTGCTCACGGGCTTGGTGCCCGGGGCAACATCGAATGTGTTAAAGTCAGCGCCTCTCCGACCTCCAAGATCCTTTTTAGCATGTAAAAGACGCTGCTCCACCGTGTCGATATATCCTGTTTGAGTAGTAGCAGCTGACAAGCGCTGCCCTGCTCTATTGCCGGTGTTCTTCAGCCGCAGCGTGGTTTCCTCAGATATTGAATATCTCAGGTTGGTGCACAGTTGTAGCACATCTGAACACAGTTCCATTGAAGCTAAGTGCAGCCAAATTGGTGATTCACCATTCCAATTTATTTCACATCACGCATTAAGTTTACATGAGAAAGTTAGTGTGAGATGCGCTGAAAGCTATTAGAAGAGAAACATGCCGATGAAATTGTCATTCTCATGACTAGTCCTGGGTCAGTGCTACATACATGCCATCGAACACGAGTGGCTATCCCATAGGGCATTCCACTAACCGTCTTGACTCTGCTGCTTTGATGCACCAGGGATTCAGAAGGCTTACAGTACTCGTATACCTCAATTTTCTGCCATCAGGCTACAGTAAGGAGCGCAAGTTCGGAAATTTCTGCGGTCCAGCACACTTTTCGGTTCACAGAAAGGCTAATAGTATCTGTTCTTGGTGCTTACGTAGTTGCGACACTGTACTTCAATATTAAGGTAATTAGCATTTCTCAGGGAACTTCTGCTAGTTTGTGGTGTGTTTGTGCTCATCTGACCTCCTTCAGTATTCCCAACCATCCAAGTTTTCCTTTGGCTTGGTTCACTGTGTATATGCTAAGGAGTATATGCATAAACAGACTGTTTCGGCACTCTGTAGGTGATGCTGGTACCACATGCCTGTCTGTGTTCAATCCCGTAGACCGGATTCACCAAAATGACACAAGGGTTACGTAGCTCTAACAATTAGTTGTGGGCAAATAGTGTTTTTTGAGATTGGGTTGAATAATATGAATTGGAAGGGGGCAGATATGAATTGAGCATCTGGTGCATTTCCACTGATTATCGATTATGAAACAGCAATTCTATCCATTCATATTAATTAGTGTTAAGATTCTTGTACTCCTAACTTAACCAATGAAAGCATGAATGCATCATCTGGGCAAAACAGGCGGTCTTATCTACGGAACTATAGAGAAACTGCAGTGATATACATGTATAATCAAAGAAGTCGCACTCACCAAATAATGCAGGCTTCTGCACCTTATCAGTTTTCATGTGTTCTGCCAGCAACATATCAAGAAGTCTAAAATTTCTTTTGTTTGTTTCGGTGCACTTAATATATTGAATTTTCCGTAAACTATTATCCGAAAAACGTTTGGCCTTACGAATGACGGCTCCTCGATTCAGTATGCCAGGCACAGCCGTATTAACTATCAGATTAAAATTCTACTTCCTCGCTTTGTGAAAGTCCATCCACTCGGTAGGTAGTTATCGCAACAGCCAGTGCCATGGCGGCAATAGTGATGTTTCGGACATTTGACATGGTCTACAAATTAGAGGTCCAAAATCACGACATCCTTTCATACACTAGCCAGTGTGTAACCGTCATTTTCAGATGCTGCAGGTTTCTTTCAGATTAGTCCAGTGTCTGTTTCACATTTAAATTAAAATGGCAGAAGGTCATGAGCCAACGTAAGCCTTTTAAAAACACTCTGTTCGGCATCAGTACTTACATTCCTAAGCAAATATCTTTTCAATGATTTAAAGTTAGTATTTCAGTGATTTAAAACCCAGGCCCACCTTATTTCCCGCAGGTTGTGTGGCTACAAGTGCAGTGGGGGCGTTCTCGAGATGGACAGCCTCTTCCTGAAGCGTATTACGGGCCTCATGCGCCTGTATGCCGCCATGCTGCAAACGCCACTGCCCCCGTGGTACAAGCCCAGCGCCAGGTCGCGACACCCGCCAGGGTCGGAACGCGGCTGGCAGTGGATAGCAGTCTGCCTGAACACGCCAACGGAGAACCCCAACATGGCAGCCACGCTGATCCGCGCTTTCCTGGAGGTGGCCGGCTGGGCGCTGACACGGGACTACGGCAACCAGTTCCGCAAAATCCTGGATGTGCTCTTCCAGTACTACTTTCCGCGTCTCAAGCAGTTGATAAAAACGTCGAGCGGCCCAGTTTCTCGTCTGGAGGACCTGCTGGATCAAGTACTCCGTGACGGACAGCTGGTTCGACCACGGGGAAGCCTCGGTGCCCAGGTGTGGAAATGAGCTGAAGTTGCCTCTAACCACCATCGTCATCGCCGCCCTATTTTTTTATTTATTTTTTAGTAATAGTGTATTTCCCGTCAGAGATTTTTACAGGATTGCGTTAAAAGTTATACAGACATTGTGCTACAAAATTATGCTACAACTTCTCGTACCGGAGTCTCGGAGGACATAGCTCAAGCCGTTTTCTTTGTTCAGTTTATCTCCCACAGAGGGTGACACTTGACTTCTGGCAAGCACCTCTTTACGATATCCGGTACGCGTTTAGGTATTCCGGTATGCCTCATCGGACACGCCAAAAATGCTCTATTAGAGCTTCAGCGAGTCGAGGACGTACGCAATAGAGACGAAGGAAAGAGAGATTCCGCAACCACTACGAGCTACGTGAGTCCGCTACGTGGGTCCCGTAGCGTTGCCATAGATGTTAGCTGTCTTTCTTCATAAGTGTCCATTCTATTATGCAACGAGGAGACGCCATTCTCGAAGATCTCCTTCCGCACCTGCCAGGGAAGCATGCGAGGGGAAAGCATGAATGCATCATCTGGGCAAAACAGGCGGTCTTATCTACGGAACTATAGAGAAACTGCAAGTGATCTACATGTATAATCAAAGAAGTCGCACTCACCAAATAATGCAGGGTTCTGCACCTTATAAGTTTTCATGTGTTCTGCCAGCAACATATCAAGAAGTCTAAAATTTCTTCGGTACGAGAAGATGCAAAAATAAGGAAGGCGTGCGGATAAATTATCAATTGATTTCTGGGGTTTAAAGTCCCAAAACCACTACTTGATTATGAGAGACTCCGTAGTGGAGGGCTCCCGAAATTTCGACCACCGGAGATATTTATCGTGAACTGACATCGCAAAGCACACGGGCCCCAAACATTTCGCCTCCATCGAAAAGCAGCCGCCGCGGCCGCGATTAGATGTCGCGAGCGGTCGGACCAGCAGCCGAGTACCATAGCCACTAGACCACCGTGGCGGGGCTGCGCATAAATTATAAAGTTGACAACAAATCCGGTATACCGCTCTCCCTATATACTAGTCTCTCAGCTATGCATATCTTTTATAAGCTGTTCGTGCCATTGCTCTAGTAAAGTTTGTATAACTTAACCAAGCCACAGCGCCCCCCCCCCCCCCTGCTTCCCGGTAATCTGTGTCTGAATGAGTAATGCTGTAAGATCTTTCAGTTGAGCGCTGTTGTTAACTTACGTTGCAAACCGAAACGGCTTTAGTTCCACTGTATATATTTTCAGGATTTCATTCTCACCGTGTTTTATTCCTTATATATATACATATATTCTGTGCGCTTGAAAAGAAAATGTGAACGACAGCTTAAATTATTTCTACGGCTGGTTTAAATATTACAGTCATCAGTATCAGTGTTATAAAGATATGCAACTATTGTTGAACCGTCCTCCGTGCACATACCATGCCAATACAATCTTGCAGTTGGCGAAACTGTTTCTCCAGAGTGTGGTTCTTTGCGCTCATATGTCATTGGACCAAATAAAACGTGTTCGTTCATTTCCAGAAGAAAGAGTCCATTTATTGTCTCCCGGAAAACCATCTGTCCCGCTCTCAATTATTCCATCACATTTTGCAGATGGGTCCACGTGGACCTCACCATAATTTCCGTATAGATATTTCCCGTAGGTGTAGTCTTGCATTGAGTATAAGAACTCTAACCGGTAAGTTTCCTTATTTCACACCCCTTCTGCCAGTACACGAACAGAAAAGCATTCATGGACCTCCTGATGAAGGTGAACGGCTAGTTAATAAAGGCGACGTACATTACTTACAATGTGTCATTTCCGAAAATGATTTAGCGTCTACTGTAAGTAAAATTCTTGAAGCAAAATTTTTTTCCGTGCTTCGAATGATATACCTTGTGCGCCCTAATGTCACAGCACATCGCATCAACTAAATCTAAGGCATCATGCCACCGCAAGAACAGTTGATTATAAAACAATTTTACAGGGTTTTTTTCATGGCATTATATGATTACTGCCAATTAGCACAAAAAATTGTCATCGACGGTGCCAAACCCGCAATGTACCCTTTGGCACCGACCTGGACTATTCGAGAGAGACGCCGCCAAGCCGCAAACGAGTGCTTCACACATTATATGATGGAAAACAACTCTGCAGATCTCATGCAATGTCGCAGTCATGTTATGCAAACCACTCATAGAGTATGTATACCGCACTGACTCACCTTCAACCAAGATATATAGGTATTATCAACATCTTTGCAGTTCGGTGCTTCTTTGAGCAGCGCGGTTTTACAAGGCGCCTTTTACAGAGCATTCATTTGCAGTATCACAAATTTTACATTCAGCGATTCAAAAGAAATCCTTTGAAGACTTCAGACACACAAGCTCAACGAAGTCGCTGAAGCTAGCGCTTGTAACAGGCTCGATTAATTGCTGCGAGATTGAACAGAGCCTTTCCAAAGGCTTGTTCCATGTTGAATGATAACGCAAGGCAATGTATGCACGGACATTAACTTGTGCGAGAAGTCGTTTTCCGTGCCGACGCCTGCGTCGTACGTCAACAGTTTATGTTGCGTCGTACGTCAACAGTTTCGTCAACAGGGCATGCCGACGTCTGCCGTATGCTTCTATTTTGAATCTGTAAGTTGGATAACTTCGTTTGCCCGCATCGTCTTCAAAATGTCTTGTTGCATTCACATCGCGACAATACAAAGAACTCGTTCCATGCAAAACTCGGCGAGTAAAATGGTTTCACAGACTCCTTCATGGGGCCCTCTGGAATTTTTCTCGTACACGTTTTCATGTACCTGTTGCGCGCACTGAGCGTTGACAGATAATGTTGCGAAAATGACAGCGATAAGAGCAGTTGGTGCAAAGTTATCAAGTAGACAGAGGGCAAAATACAAGCAAGAAAATGGGGACCCTCAACTGGAGTACAGTGTGCTAGAGTATACGGGTAGTGGGCTCAGAGAGCGGCCGGGAGTGACGCTTCTCACGTTGACGGCACGAGATGGCGCCAGTAGAGCATGGGCTGTATGCAGTACGAAGCTCGACCAGGCGCTGTGCGTCACGTCGCAGCATGGAATTGTTGCTCCGCATTTCAGTGCCTGTCCCGTGAAATAGTTACTGCCGCCCGCTAGAAACACCGGGCTAAATGGCATACGTAAATGAGATAGTGGCTTGTAAAACCGTACAGCATGGCTCGATGGGACCGGATTTTCTCAGAGGTGCTCAGTGTCTCTAAACGACTATCTACTTACATAGAGAACGTTCCCATGATAAACGGTTTTGTCAACAGATGAGAGCTGATTTTGGGAGCTCGGCGCGGTATTGCCGGGGGATCAGCACATGAAAATTATTACTGGGCATACAAAGGACAACAGCTGCATCCCTACCTAATAGTTTCATCCTTGCATCGTTCTGTACGCGAGAAGTCGGTGTTTAAAAAGTGAAAATTTCGAACCATCAATAATGTGAACGATCATCCCCAGATTATATGTAACTTTGCACAAATTTTCGGCCATGATTTGCAGAAGACCGCCAAAAATAGGTGTTAGGTTGGCAGACGTAACTCGCAGCTTTTTTCGAATGGACCAATTTTATCATTCGATGCACCCTAGGATGTTTCCGGGTTCGCAAATGACTGACCTGGTGGTGCAACCTAGCTAATTCCAAAGTCCGGTGCAGTCATGATTAATAGCGAGGTTCTCTGGCCGCACAGAGTTACTGAGCGGATTTAAAATATAATTTCCTTCCCTCCGAAGAAACCAAGCGTTGGTGAGTAACAAATAGCCACTTGCGTCTTCTATAAGAGAGAAGTACAAGAAAGACATGTTCTCATGACTTATCCATTCTTTATTTACAGCCGCACAGGTGTTTTGTGTTCCCGAGAATTCATAATATTGACACAAGCCGGCTTCAAACTACGCGCCCCGGTCGGTTCCGAGCCTCTCCCGCTCATTTGCGGCGTACGTGCAAAGGAGAGCGACAGCGTTCATCATAGCACGTGCATGCAGAGCAGTCGCGCGCTTTCCGAGAGTTTGTCCTCAAAGGAGAAAGAAGACGAGGCGCGGAGCTCGGGGAGACGGGCTCTCGAGAGAGACAAGGCGGACGCTTGCTTAGCCATTCTGCTTCCTGGACACAAGTTCGTCCACTTTAACTTAATTTATTAAGGATTTTCACATACTGTGTGTTACAATATAATAGGGCGTCCCATCATGGACTAAATGTCTCAGAAAGGGAGAAGTTCTAAAAAAATTTCTCAGCTAAATTCACACTTGCCAGTAGTGGTACGTGTGTACTTACAACGGCTACATTTTATGACTAAGTGTCAATTAATGTTCCTTGTGAATAGTCGACTTCATAATATAATATAATTAATAATACTTATTAACATTTTTAGAGAACAACAGATACAAAATTGGCCTGCAAAGCCTCATTGGGCTGAAGGGCAGAGCCGACAGATAGCGGACAACTGGAAATGATCTATCCGAGACCACACGATGTACACATTTCTTTATACAAGTCAATATATACGCGCGTGTACAACAGTGAAGAATAAAAACCGATGTTATACTATAACGTCGCCTAGCCTTACATTCCCTTATGCAGTAGCAACAATACAATAATAGAACACCATCAGATTTTGATGAGGCACAATATTTGACATCTTGGGCAGTCAGCGGCAAGAAGATTTCTAAGAAGTAATAGAAACAGGTCGATACGTGAGCTCACCTGCGATTAGAAGAATAAAAAGTGGTCAGCAGCCAGTCACGGTTTGCCGCTGACTGCACAGGGGTGCGGAAGAGCAGCGTTTAAGTACACCACAGTCGACGCCAGGAGGACGAAGGCTTCAGCATCGGTGGCTTCGGCGGCAGTGGGGGTGGAGGTACACACCTAGTAGCGTCTACGACAGCAGGCCAGCGGAAGCACCGATGCGCATCCGAGGCGAAAAATAGTCTCCGTAGATTTGACGATCCACCCACGCACTGATACGAAGGTGTCAGGGTATCCTGCCGATTAGAAGAATAAAAAGTGGTCAGCAGCCAGTCACGGTTTGCCGCTGACTGCTTCGTGAATATTTGCTTTAATGGCTAACAAGTCCGTGCAAAGTAGTAGTCCACCTCAGACAACCCGGATATCAAGCATTTCGAAAAGAGAACAAAATCGCGAAATACGTGTTATAATGAAATAGACGCGTGCTTGCGCATCGCTGCTCAAGCGTCCCGAGTGATGATTCGGCAAATGCACGGCTGCATACGTTTGTCGTCGCAGCGTACATGTCTTCGCCATGCAAGCGAGGGGGTTCGAAAATGAGTCACGACTAAATGGCAGCGAGATAAGCGTCAGCGTGTTTCAGATGCATCATGTAGCTATTTAACTGTCCGATATCGCTTGCACCGCGCATTTATTTCGCCTTGCCCGTTACTACAAGGCTGCTTGTTTTTCCTAGTAAAAAAACAAAAACAAGTGCGACAAAGTTCAGCATAAGGGGAATCCTTCCAGGTTATCTGAAGCGAGCTGTACCTTTCCTACTGAATATAAGGGATTAAGGGATATTTAAATTTTGAGTAGGTAAAAATATGCAATTGATACTTACTGATAAAAATACTGGTGAAAGTACACATCACTGTCCACAAGGTATGTGAGACATTCGCTCCAGCGGTCAGACTTTTTAAATTTTTGGTGCATGGTTGTTGAGACACGACTCCGTTGTGTTCCTTGAGAGAACATAGACCGAAGAAACAACTACGGGCACTCCACTCAACTTCGTATGCAAGTTTTTTTTCTTTTTCTACTTTGGTGCTTTCGGGGACACACTAAGTCCTTTTACAAGAAAGTGAAGCCTTCTGGCGGCACCAAACTTAGCCATGCTGTATGTAAGCATCGAGGTTAAGCACTTCGGGGTTCTCGCTGTATCCTAAACAAGGAGTCTGAGCTTGGGCAACAGCGTCACATCGACCGTGCTGTAGCTGCGGAACAGCGAAGGAAACGCGAGTTACTTCATTATGCACTTGAAGTAAGGGAGACACCCAGCGCACGACACAGCGACGAAACAGGACAGTAAAAAAGCAAACGCAAGTCGCCGCTAGTGGAGCAGGTGGGAGTGCCGAGGATATTGCTGAGCTCTGCCGCCTAGCGTACAGCCCACGCTACCGCAGCGCCGCTTCAGAACATACGCGACCCGTCAACACTCTCCGCTTCACGCCGGCGCGTAGAGCATGCCCTCTCCTGAACCCACTGCCCATATTCTAGTGCACTGTAACTGGAGTTTCGCAGGGCCACCTTGCCGCATTTTCACCCTCCACGTGCGCTATTGCGCGCAGCCAAGGGAATTGGTTGAAGCGCCTACTAGGCTGTACGCTCGCCACGGTTGCTGTTCGTTCCAGTGTACCACCAACAACGTGGAGCGTGAGTGTGCCGCGCTGTTATCAGTTTTTCTGGCCGGTCCAACTTGTAACAGTCGAGCATTGAATTCGGCTTCGAAACGAGGCTTACGCATCGTTCCTGTAACGACGCTCCAAGGAAAGTGTCATCGTCTCTGAACTCTCCGTCAAGACCACAGAGAGGCACCGGCGACCGTGTGGCACACGACCATTCTACGCGACCTTTCTTCACAGGTGTGAACAGCGTAGATCGCACTGCCGTCGTAAACAGCTCATGCGCGAGCATGGCAGACCACCGGAGAGTATGCCATTCCCTTCGAATCTTTTCAGTTGTCGTCGCGCGCTGTGTAGTTACGTAGCTGCTAAATGACGGTGGTATTTGCCTTCATTTTATATCATGAGGCTCCGACATAAAGCATCCGCGACAATTCCACACCGTTTCTGAGCGCCGCAGTCAGATTGTCGAGCTGTAGGCTTAGCTTCTCGTACCGGAGTCTCGGAGGACCTAGCTCAAGCCGTTTTCTTTGTTCATTTTCATCTCCCACAAGGGTGACACTTGACTTCTGGCAAGCACCTCTGTACGATATCCGGTACGCCTTTAGG
>JABSTT010002480.1:0-37964 GCA_013339685.2 Hyalomma asiaticum
ATCACCCATTTTGAACGCTTAATCCGCACCTGGGCAACGCGTGCTTAACAGACTGGTCACGTAAAACGCAGCACAACCAGATGTAGGAAGGGACTAAACGAACCAAAAATTAAAAGAAAATACGACGACCTTCGCGCCGCTCTGCACACGCACGAAGCCTCCGTCGCGGGTCAAGCAAGCGCGCCGTGATCGGCGGCTCCGGAAGAGTCCTGCGCCTCTCGTCGGGGGACGCGAGTGCTCGGTCACGTTGGCACGCGGCCACTTTGCAAGAGACTCCCTCGTTGTCTTCCAGCAGGCCAGAAGAGTCGGGCACGTATATACGTGTTCGTACGCTGAGCCGATCGTTTGGCATGTTCGAACAGGCTCGGTTGCCCACTTGGCCCGTTAGCCTCTCTCGCCTGACGCGCCTTCTTCGAGTGCACAGTTTGCGCATGGGCATCAGAGGTTGCGCTCTCTTTCAACGCCGCACATCACTCTTATATAGGCAGTCTATGGTTGTCCCAAAGGGCAGCAGCACGGACCGATCGCGCGAGAATGTATTTATCGAGGTTGTTTCCTGGTGAAGTCATTTCACGGTGTAGTCGCATCCCAGAATCGGCGCGTACAGTACGTGCCTCGAGTTTACTGCCTGAGGTTGGGGTTGAAGCGAGGGAGGGGGGAGGGGGGGGGGAGATAATCGCGTACGTCCTTGCGAGCATACTTTCCTTTACCTCGCCACTTCCTCTGCAGCTAACCCAACAGCGGCGCACCGTACAACGGCAGTTCACACAATATGTGTCAATCGCGTATTAGCAGACGCACTGCACGCTGCCTAAGTAACATCGGACGACTCTTTGAAATCGTCGGGCAAGAGGAGTAGTGATGGTGTTGAACTTCTGTGTAAGTACCCCGCATTCGAAACAGACGGACAATAGAGAGTACAGAAGTGCATAGCAGCGTTATTAAAAGATGTTTCATGAAATTACACCGCAAACTTACTATGGCGCTCAATGTGTACAGCACTGTTGCTGATAAAGTGTTTCTTAATGTACTTATCTAGACCTACATTTCATTAAGCAGCGACTCGGCGAAACTCCTTCAGTACTGAGAAAATGCGCCAAGCTTATCAGCGCGCATTTAGCGGAAACTAAATTCTTCTGTCAGCAACGGCGTGGAGAACACGCCAAGCTTTTCAATGGACGCGCTTGTACGTGGGACATTCTTAAAGGTGCACTATTTGCGCATGGCTGCGGCGTAGTAGGTGGAGCACAGTATTTCGGTAACAGTGCCTCATAGTTTAAAACCTGCCCCGTAGAACATATTTATATTCGTCTGCCTTTGTCATCATTCCCACCTATCCCCCTCCCATCGCGCCTCCCTCGCCCGAAATTTTTCATTTTACAGTCACACTTATGTTACTGAGATCGTTGGTTCCTGGTTCCATCCTGGCCGCGGCAGTCGCATTCTGATACAATTCTCTCGTGGACCACGCATTGTTCCGCGCATGCTAAAGAACCCCAAGTGGGCAAGATCATTCGAAAGCTAAGAACACCCCTCCCTTTTTTTAGGGGCGAAGCTCCTTATGGCATCACCTGGGCGGTTCTCGGTTGTCGATGCATCCTGCGTAGCCAGTAGCGTCTCCCTTAGCATACAATAGCATACAACAGATGGCGCTGTCCCATAGAGATGAATGCAAACTGCAGTTGGGTGACGATACACTAGATGGCGCTGTACGCATTCTGTGTCGTCATCTCCATTTCTCGTCTCGTTTCCGAGAGGGTGCTGTCCCATAGACATGCGTATAATATGCGGTTGGGTGAAGGTACGCTAGATGGCGTTGGCGGTGCAGCTGCCTCTCCGATTGGCTGCTGCGCGGGGAGCGCTCCTCTCATTCTCCTGGATCGTCGCCGTACGTGTCGGATCGCGCTTGGTGGACCATGGACGATGCGAAAAAAATTCCGAACGTTGTGTCCGAAGCGCGGAATCGAACCAGGGACCCCCCGCTTCCGAACGCGCGGCGCTAGCCACTACGCAACGAAGCGCACATGGACACATGCACCACGATGACAGTAAATACCAACATTAACGAAAGACTGCGCCGTTTCTAACGCGTTTGTGCTAGCGCGTTACGGCCCGTGTAAGAAGCTGGTTGTAAGACGCTGTGGCCTCTCCGCCTTATACTCTCTCAGCAGTCATGTGATGGCGTCGGCAAACGCGGTGCGCGTTCCGGCCTCTGTAAGGGCTGCGTAAGACGTCTTTACATGATGATCGACTGGGCGAATTACACGGAAGGTTCACGGTTTACCGATGATTCCCTCCGGAGCTTCGCCCACTCATCATCATTCACCCCGTGGATACGCTGTGGATTTTTTTTCTTCTTTTCACACCACTAGGCTTGCTTTGCACCTAGGGCCGTATTTATAGCAACGTCTCCTAATAAAAATGGTTCTGCAAAATATTTCAGTTTTCAATTACCTTTTCCCCGATACGCTCACCCATGACGAGGGCAAGCGCACCAGGAGCGCTAAACATTGTCAAATTGCGCCATCTTCGCACCTCTGATTGGCCAGGGGGCATTACAGGCTCCCTGATTGGCTAAAAATGGATCCATTACAGAAGTTTACAAGCTGGCGGAATTTGGCACTGCCCAGAATGGCACTCCAGCCAGGAAGAAAACAAAAGCCCAGTGTTTCAGAGAAACTTGTACATGTCGCTGGTTATGCAAGCGCTTCCTGAATCACTGTAATAAATCCTTACATAATCGTTTTTTTAATGTGGTGCTGTTAAATTTACTTGTAGAAGCACACAATACAATAAATATTACTTTGTATATCTCGATACATATTTTATTTTCACTGCTTCTGTTTTGTAGGCTAGCGACGCTCTTGGTGGCATCCTAGGAAGAAAGCACTTAAAGAAATCGTTGGTGCCATGTGTTCTGTGGTGCAAGCCTTTTCACTAAAAAGACCTTCAACTTCGTAAAAGACCGCTTACGTAAAGGAGTTTTTACGTGCTCGTGTGACGGGGGTATAAAATGCTCTACAAGTTCCCCCGTTGAAGACCCTTGCGTTCAAAGCAACGTTCAAATGTTGGTAATCATATTAGTTAATTACCTGAGCTATTTTTGAAGTTTGCCAGTGTAGTAGTGGGCTGAGGTCATTTGTTGCAAGAGAAGAAGGAAGCGCGCTTGCGAACGCCGAACATTGGGCACTGCATAGGAGAAGTCCACACGCACTCTTGGGTACTGAACTAACGATGATATAATTTTGTGATACACAATTTATGAGATCATGAAATGCTTCCGCATTTAAAATAGTCTGCGGTCGGTCCAAGATGACAGTAAATAATACGCAGGTGGTTGCATTCTCGTAGCGCGCACGTGTTTTTCTTTCTTTTTTTTTTAATGCTTGGCCCCAAGTTAACTGAAACACCTTATGTATATGTACTGTTGTGCGTGTCCTGCATACCTCGTGCAGCGTCGCGTCCAAACAGCCTCCGGATCCTTCCTGTAAGTCCCATTGTAGCTCACTGCTTTCTCTCTCACTACTACGCATCCTCACAACTTCCTCTCTCCTTTTTTCAACCCCTCAATCTCCTTCCCCCAGCGTAGGATAGTAAATCGGACTCGCGTCTGGTTGACCCTCGCTGCCTTATCTTCGTTTCCATGTCCTTCTCCCCATTGATCGCGGAGGAAATCTTCATACGAGGTTCGCTTCGCTCTCAGAATAAATCGGCCGATAAATGTGACTTGTGGAATACGCCTCTCTTCGTCTTCATGTACGGCCTCAGCGACGGATAAGGCGTACTCGCAAGTGCGCACGTTGGCGTCTTCTCGCTGAAGGCATCGACTTAGTTGGCACTGCAGCAACAGAATTCTAGTGAAGACATTAAGTTCTTATTGTACTGTGCATGTTTAAACAAAAGGTGTGCACGCCTTTTAATGTGCACCTTTTGAGCATCGAGGGCAATAAAGGCGATAGTGTGCGAACACCATAACACTGCAGTCGTTTTGAAGGTTCGATAACGTCGGCAGATAGCATTTGCCACGCCATAAATCTCACCGGCATTGAGAATTTGCTGTGGGCGACACGTTTAGGTGATGAGAGAAGGTATTCCACCGGTGAGCATATACTGCTATACACGGAAATTCGGCCTGAGACCCGCGCCATAGTAGCACCAAACAAGCACGCTAAGCAGGTGCATCCTATGTGGTCCTTCTCTCCTCAATATTCGTTTACATCCATCCTCACGCGGTACGGGTTAATCGAATGTTACATGTTTCGCTCCCTATTACATAGTCTCCAGAGCTGTTATCAATTACTTGCCTGCCAGCGAGAGTCACATAGCCAAGACGCGTGCTTCCGAAGCGTGAAACGGTCTACTCCGGGTCAAGCATGGATCCTCGCTGGGCACCACGAAAATGCCCCTGTCCCTGCGAACTTACTCTAACTTGCGTCGGTCGGAAGCGCATGAACCAGGCGTGAGAACGCACGCAACTACGCGTATTACCCAGCGCCCGTTTCGTGCCACTCACGACCCGAGGAAGGAAAGTAAGACGCAGAGAGCGTGAGCAAGAACTGCAGCTTGCATCTACGTTGGAGCGACCCGCTGGACGCGTCGCGGCCGAAATATAAGAAACTTATTACAGGGGCCCGCGATGGTGGTAGTTAACAGCCACCCACGGCTAGCATAACTCTTGCAGTTAGTCGTCACGTGCGCATTAGTTTCCCGCTTTCCGGTAAATACCATGGCAACTGCGCGCTCCCAGCGGCGAATAACGTTCTTTGTGTGCCTTTCTGTTCATCCACTGAAACACTCGACTGCGCAAGCAGTATGAAGAGCGTTCCCACTTGCTCCTTCGCTTCATTTTTTTTTTTTGTCATAAATAGTGCAAATCTAAATTGTAAGGCAGTTGCAGGACAAGTGCACCTCAGCTTCCCTGAGCGCAAGCCGCCTGTTGTCCTCAAGTGACACAGATATGTAGTCCGACTGCCTTGGATTTGGTTCCAAAGTTTAGGAATTTAGAGTTTGAAGATCATGCAGAGTTTGAAAATTCGCAGGTCATTTTGTTGCATTGCCGATTGAATCACATCAGTTGTCCCTGAGGCTGCAATTATACTGAAGACCAGCACGTCGTATCGAGCGTCTCCCTGATCCCCATGATTGTTCCTCGATCGGTTGATTCACCGCCTGTTCACTCCGGTAAAAAAGATGGAAATATTATTTTTTTAATCAATACTGGCAAGTGCTTATTCAATTACACTGCCAAGAAATACCAACAAACCTGGATCCGTCATTTCAACCCCTTAAGTGCGCATAAAGGTTGAGCTGACTGTTTCTGCACTATTGCAGCTGGTAAAGTCACACTTATTCGAAAGATTTCCAGGTTTATTTTGAAGTATTCGCGCATGAATTGTATACAGCAATGAACCTGTGCGTCTCCACAGCTTTCTTCTCCCCTTCTACATACGTGTTTCACATATCGCGTCATGTTTCACCACTGGGGAGATGGCAGACATTGATGCTACACTTAATTAAGCACATGCAAGGTAAGCTGGCATATCAAAAACTGCCAGCTTTACGGATCCCAGCGCTGCCTTTAGTGAACTACAAAGTGACACTGGCGTACAAGTTGAGGGTGGCACTGCTGGACGACATTACATTTCGTATGGAATATCTCTCGTTACCCAATCAATATACTTCGCACACAAGGATCGATCAGAGAAGATAAAGAGGCTGTACAGCCGTTTAAAAATTTTGTGTGTTGTAGACGTTGGTCTGCTGATTTGTCGCCACCTTGTCATTCAAAACAACACAGAGACAATCGTTTCGCAAAAAAAAAAAAAAAGAGCGTCTACATCCCGCATCCGTAGTCGGCTTGCCGCGTCTCGCTATATCGTTACTGCTCAAGCAGAACTTTGGCTGTGTCTTGACTACCCATGCCGGCAAGGACGTTGCATTAACTGATCGTTGGTGTTGACTGTAATTGCTGCGATTCAAACGAGCATCTGACGTAGCACTGTGTCGCTTTCATCGCTCAGAGCTTGTCGCTGCCTTATGTATAGTGTATAGTTAGTAACCTGCGGTTTGCGACAGTTTCTCAACTCTTATTCATCAGTGGTATTGCGGCATCGACACGGCCAGGCTCATTTTGTCATTCCTATTTTGCTGAAAGCTTAGCATATTACTTGTGGCGTGTGTTCATCTTTGTTAGCGAGTGAAAGCACAACAGACATTTATTCTTATATTTTTGTATTAATTTTATAACGCGACCAGCATAATTTATCTTTGTGTTCCCACAGCTTTATTCTGTGCGTTGTCATTGTCTTACCTTATTCATTATGATTTATAATCTTCTTTCCTCCTCCTGTTCACCGTCCTACAGTCAATTTCTGCTTATAACTTTTTATTCCTTCTTCGTGGACAGAAATTCGTAGGAGAGGTGTATGCAAACAGGAAAACATGTTATGCGTCATAGGGAAGGGTGTGCGCACGAATGCTATTAGAGGCACATAGAAAAAAAAATTACAGCACATCCACGGAGTGAATGATGATGAGTGGGCGAAGCTCGGGAGGTTCATCGTAGATCGTGCCGAGTTCCGGATTAATTTAGTTAACGCGCACGCTACGAATCCTTATGGTTCAACTATGCACAAATGAAATCTCCCACCGGCACTTCATTGCAAGTCAAGATCCGTTGCCTATATATATATATATATATATATATATATATATATATATATATATATATATATATATATATATATATATATATATATATATCTATATATATATATATATATATATGGGTGGCCGGTGAACGGTTCTCCAACGCGAGCAGTCGGTATTTCTCAATCAAGAAACTCGCTAGGAGACGCTGCCTGCGCCAACGTTGTCTCTCGCGGGTGAGGGCGCGTTCTCCTTCTTTGCGAGCTGGTAGAGCGTTCATCTAAGAAAGAACGTTTCCATAGTCAACGCGCGCCTTTCGCTCTCTCTCTCTGTCTCTCTCTCTCCCTCACAAGACAGCAGATGGAACAGTGAGAGAGAGAGAGAGGCACGCGCCGAGGGCGAGCGCGTGCCTCCCGGCACGCCGGTTACGCCTGACGCATGACGCAGGACAAGGTTAGACTAAGAGGAGCTTCGCCCCTAAAAAAATGTGCCCAATGTAGGGATATTACCAGAACACACCAAATGTCAAAATATCGTTCATGTATATCTGCAATAAGTTTAACAAGTATACTTCAGTTATAACTCCTTGAGTTAGGCATTCCAGTGGTCGCGTGTCAGACCCAAAGCTTTGCTGTTTGGCGTGTGACGCGACAGCATTGGAAGTTCAGTGCAAAATGCTTTCGTGCGTTTGTTTTGTTAGCCTTGTGCTCACGTCCTGAGCTTGCCTGCGTAATCTTAATTGAGAAGAACTACTAAGTCTTTTAAAATCATGACGTATGTGTTTGGATTCTGTGAGTTTCCCCAAATGGTTGAGAACCGTACTGCTAGAGCGTGGGCATACTCTTGTGAACCCTCTCTCCAGCGATTTCTTAGCTTCTACTGGGCCACTTGCCACGCAATATCGCTGAGGCTACAGCGACATTCGCACATTATCTGCGAACTGTTGCGCACAGCGCTCCGAGCGCTGCAGCAATCGCGTTTTTGCGAGAAGAAATATACACATTCCGAGATACGAAATAGCAGTAAAGGGTGAAGTGAGAGAAGCAAGCGTAAGAATTTCATAAACAATATCGCGAAACATAAGCAGTCCAGAAAATTTAAAGAGGGCTTTCCTAAAACACGCCTGCCTTAACTAATAAGAATGTGTGTCAGAATATCAAATAAAATGTGTTCCATAGTCGCTATAGTAAAGTAAAATTACCTGGAAGTTCTAAACTTTTATTCGACTATACTCCTCGCGGAGACAGTGTTCATCAAAGCGCATAAATCACATAGACAAGCAGAGTTGGTCTAGACGTATCGCCTCTTGTTAATTGAAGCTTATAATATTTTATATTTAAATCAACTATATTGACGGAATAGGTCGCTCCGATACCGGTGACATTTGTTACGAAAGAGAACTGCAGCGGTGGTGGTCACGGCTATGCAGGACTCCTTGCTTCCTTTATCTTAAAGCAACATTGAGCCTCTATCGCAAGAATGATAAACACAATAATGCCAAATGCACCTGGCACATCTTTTTTACCAGAAGTGTAATCAGTTATTCTGCACTTCCCGGTCGTCCCGTCCCCCTAATCCCACCATCGTCGTAATTTGTTACGTCAGCCTTGGTGAGAAAACCTCTACCACAGAGTGTGAGTGATTGCACATGTAACAACGAAATCAGACGAGAAAAAAAAAAAAGGGGGGGGGGGGGGGGTATAACGGTTAGCCTTCTTGTAGTTCTCCTTTCTTTTCAGCTACAATGGCAGTTCTTCGGTTTCGGCGACAGCGCCCCAACAACTTCTTCCGAGGCCGATATACCATCAATGCCTTCGATTATGGCCTCCATATGCCAACGGGAAGCGCTCCCCGTCTCAATCTTGCATCTGACCGGTACTTCCATCGGCTCTCTGAGGCAGAAACGGACGGAGCTCCTCCCTTCTGCTTTTATTATATACATCTTTCCGTCTCCCTCTTTCGCTCATTGGGTCAGTCTGTAGCAGTTGACGGACAATGCTCTAGCCGGGCACGTGCACCCTGTGCCATTTGAAGGTGTATGTTACAAATTCAGAAGTGTAAAGCCTGGGCACTGCTGCCAGCAACTTTTCAGTGCACCGCCTACATGTCAACCAGTATAAGGTTTTTTCTTTGTTTTTTTATATTTACTATATTACGCATTTGTTCTCGTTCTTTTCCTTTCCTCTTTCTTCAGTCGTCGTCCCCCCCCCCCCCCCCTCCTTTCTTTTTATTTTTTACTTTGACTTCTCAAGAGAATCGGGCCGCGGTCAAATTCCCGTGCGGGCAGAGTTCTGAAGAGTCGGATAAGTAGCGAGGGTGCTTATTGCTCTGCAAACAGGATTTCATTTTTTCTACGGCCATTATTCTGCCAACCGCTGTGTCGGCATGCGAACGAGAGAGCGTTGCGTCAACGGAGTCACGATTAGCGGCGACCATTCTGCTTGGTAGCCGTGGCTTCCCGGCCACGTAACAATGGTGGTGAGTGGCCTCTGAAGCCGCGCGTCATTCCTCGAAAAGAAATTGAAGACATCCGGAAAGACGTTCCACCGACGCCGTGCTCCAGAACACGTAACGTATAACAATAGTACACAGACGTCTGGAAAGATTATCCCTTTATTTTAGCTTTTCTTTTTTTCTTATTGTTATTACGACTGTCACGTTTTTTTTTGCCTACTGTGTTCCTTATCCGCCTGTCAGTGCGTAAAGGTTTTCGTATGTAATCTGGACCTCAAAGGTCGCACACGCCTCGAGTGCGCGGTAGTGTTCGGGCCTTGCTGTGCCCACAGATCTCTCCAAAATGGCCGGTACCCTCCGTACATAACATATTATCCACTATTATGTAACACGCGCCACCCCGGAATCCAAATGGATCCGAACTTTCCCCTGGCTTCCGCCCCTCACAGCCGGACGGAAGAGGGGGAAAAAAAGAAGCTGGTCGTGGTTTACTAAGAGGCTGAAGCCAAACCGTTGCATTTCGACCTCATTATCTTAGTTGGGCACATGTGCTCCCGACACGACGTGGTCACTGCCGTTTATTCTGTCGGGTTATCTTTTTTTTTTTTTTTCGGGCCACATGCGCAGCCTCTACACTCCGCAGATGATCAAATCGTGAGATATTAATTCAGAAATTTACATTACTGGTCCAGCTGACGGGGCATTAATATCCTGGCTACCCTCGATGGGGGTCTCATTAATGCGTGGGCGTCCGGTTAGTCAAATAGCCCGGTCTCTTTACGTTACGCTATCTCGTTACGAACAGCCGCCGTAGCACGCAGTGCATATCTTACCTATATCGTAAGTACTGTATCGTTTACATACAGACTTTCCGCCGTCTCCCAGCAAGACTTAGATTTGGCTCTACAGGAGAAGAAAGTTCTGCCGTCAGTGAAAACCTGGAAAACTGCGAGGGAAAATCGCCGAATCCTCTCGGAAGTGAGAAGCGAGGAAAACAATCTGGTTCGGCCCAGGTGACCCGCGCCGTTTCTAGGCTCGTGAAGCGCGGTGATCCACCTCACGACACTCCCTGACGACAACTAGCACCGCTCCGAAAATGCCCTGCCAAGGTACACTACCGGAACCGTAGACGAGCTCTTTCTCTCTGTTTGCAGAGGCTTTGTTCCATAATGTGCGCCGGGGATGGACGGCCGCAGTTGTTTCGAGTCTGCCTGGCCGCTCCCCGGCGTCGGGTCGTGAAAGGCGAGTGCCGGCTGTACCGGAAACGGACTTCTCGGCAGCGCGCTCTGCGTAGCTAGTCGTGCCCGGCCGTCGCTGCAAAACTGTCGACCTGACCCCGGAAGTGGTCCGGGACGCGCAGCCTGCAGTGCAAACGCGGTTCGGCCTGAGGCTGCGGCGCTTCGTGATCGTTACTAGCCCGCGGCAACTTCGCCTGCGGCCAAGGGGGCGAGCATATTCGCCGGGCGTGGACCCGCGCGCAGGCCTCCCACCTCGTCGCCGACGCGGCAATATCGGTCGTGAAGCGTGACAAACGTGTTCACGGCGATTTGTACTGCGCCGTCTGTTTGCGCAGCAACGGGAAAAGAGAGAGAGAGAGAGAGACTCGCTGTGCTGCGCAATGATGAAATGAGGTAAAGGAAAAGTAAAGCTTCGTGATTGAGAATCATTACAAAGTCTTTGAGACACATTTAGACGAGCGGCAGATTGCGCACGCTAAACGTAAGAGCTCCAAGAACTGACAATTGTAAGAGAGGGTATCGCTTACGAAAACGGCTATTGAGTTACCGTTTAAAAACGATTGGAGATTGTTGAATCAATGGATTTTCAAGCATATTTCGAAGGTCATTCATCTCGCTCAACAAACAGCCAACAAGAATGCCGTTATCTCTTTTCAACGAGAAATGTGTATTAAATGATGTATTGTGTTGATTGACATCAGCATATTTAATTGAGCGGATATGTGAAAGTGAGTGGAAATATTTCACAGCGCGGATATGACGGGCACTCCTACTGACTTAGGCATACTGACACACCTTCAAATATGCTGGCTTTATTTGGATTCTTAGCGGCCTGCATGCACGGTAGTTTTTAGTACGCAACAAATACTTCTGCCAACAATTAGTGCGACGCACCGTTACATTCATCATGGACGCTGCGTACATGGTACGTAAGCTTGAGCCGCGATGACTCGGATGAAGGCTCTGTGAGTCCAGCCTGAAATCTTATCGCGGACGACGCGGCTTTTTTGGACACTAGTCCTTTATAAAATTGGGTGTTCAGTTTCCATTGCGAAGTTTTTTAGCTCAAATGACTGAACTCGTAAGCATTGAGTTTCCAACATACACTCAGCCCGTACAACTGGAGCTCAAACAAGCTTCCGTTGTTCCGAACTCTATAACTTTACAACTGAAAGCATTCCATTGATATTTCATTAAATTTTTACTGAAGTTCCATTTGTTTTTACAGTACTTTCATGGCCATGTGTTCGAGTCCAGAAAAGTCAATATTAGGGGTGCCCGCTCCCCCATTTGTGTAAAGCTTCATCCGAAAAACACAAATCGACGCGACAGGGGGCAACCGCGAGCTAAAAGGAGAAGAAACGAGACCGTCTTAGAGGCGATGAGGCTACCACCAACCATCGCATTAGCAGCGCAATCTGGGTGCCCGTTCCCGAAAGGTCTGGAAAAGGAACCGAAAACGAGCGGCAAGGCACGCTCCAAACAGGAGAGCAAGGATGGGACGACGCATGCGCCGACGAAGCGTCGTCGGTCGCAGTGCCACGTCCCTACGAAACGGGAAAACAACGTAAGGACGACAGTCATTAGTGCAGGTCAGTGCAGCCTATGCTGTCATGAATTTGTGCTAATGCTTTCGCCGAGAAACAAGCAGGATTTGCTTATACCATGGCAAGCAGAAGAAAGAAATGTGCACCCGGTCCACTAAAAAAAAGGGAAGTCTGACAAAAATAAAAGCAACATCACTGAACAACTTTGCCCCGCTACGGTGCTCTAGTGGCTATGGTACTCGGCTGCTGATCCGAGGGTCGCGTGATCGAATCCCGACCGCGGCGGCTGCATTTCGATGGAGGCGAAATATTGAGACCCGTGTACTGTGCGATGTCAGTGCACGTTAAAGAACTCCAGGTGGTCGAAATTTCCTGAGACCTCCACAAATCATAGCTGGTTTTGGGATTATCTGGATTATCTATTTATTTGGCATGTAAACATACACGCACAAGGACATGAGGGAAAATAGAACAGGCTGACAACTGCCCCCGAGAGGGGCATAACGCCTGCCTACTCTTTTAAAACCCCAGAAATCAATCATCAATTACTGAACAACTTTTGTACCTCTGTCGGTAAAAGATCCCCTAAGCAGTGGATTAGATACATTAAAATGAACAGTGCACAAGAACCAAGACGGAAAGAATAGAAAAAGAATTGGTTGATCCCTCTGTCATGTGACACCGTATGCATTGTCTCTGGCCAATTAATGCGGTATCATGGCTTTCACGCAAGCACTAACAAAGGTTTTGTAACTACACCACCCACTATTTTGTGCCTTTAGATCAACAAGCCCGTGTTTCCTAGCGATAAATACAAAATGAACGTATACTGTATCTTCAGCGTAATCATTCAATGTATAGATTTGAAGAAACGTAAGCCTTCACTGTAACTTGGAGGGTCGGAATTCAGTGTCCATATTGGCAACCCCAGAAAAAGCTGCTTCATCTGGCAACACTGCTCAAATAAACAAAATTGGATACGATGTCCAGGGTCACGGCGGGCATTTCGCTTAGTGCTGCGCTGAAGTTTCTCGATTGCGGCTTTAAATCGGGGCTGTTTTATCGAAGGTGAAATTGGCGGATCACCTCATATTAAATTGGTCAGAAGGATTTCAATGACGAGACGACGTAAATGTAGTTGCGCTTCGCGTTCGCACGTCCAGCCTGTTTGGCCAGCTGCTTCAGACACATTTTGAAAATCAGTAACTTTCAAGCGAGCCGGAGGTTGAGGTAGAGTACTGCTTGTGCGTAGGAGTACTCTGAGAGAGATGCGTTTCGTCACTATTTTGTTGAATGCGTCGAAAGGTAAGTCAGCAAGAATATTTCTGCCGCTCAACTTGAACCTCGCTAACGCGATGGCTGGCGCAGAAAGCGAGCGTAGCCACATTTCGCGTGCATCCGATATACATAAAAGCGCTTGCCTATGGACGAAAGTACACATATGCAATTTGAGGAGCCCATGTGATATTAATATAACACGCACATACACACACACGTAAATAATGCTTTACTCAACTGGGAGAAAGAAGTTGTAGTAAGTGAAGTGCTCGGGCAAACCAGCATAATGTAGGTCAATTTCTTGCCTATGCGCGAGTTTATTTTCCACGTCGCCTATCGTGGTGCGTCGTCTGTTTCTTTCGGGAAACGATGCGTTGCGGCCTTTCCACCGCGAAAAGATACATTTTAGTGCAAGACAAAAGTCTTTTTACTTGACTTTTATCATTTTATGGGTTGGTGCACGGTCGCATGGCGACGATTAAAGACCTATATACCTGTTTCTTTAGCATTCGGTAAAGGGATAACACGTTGCCTTTATAGGCCGACCCTGGGTCGCCTGTTTCCAGGTGTGCGCACTAGGTGACGAGCATTCAGGTGGAATCGCGAATAAGCCTATTGGTGCACTTAGTGCTAAGGCGGTATGTATATGCAGGGGATATACGCGGCAGTTTTCGGGTTTGTTGGTCATTGTTGGATGTATAATTATGTATAAATGTGTGTAACATGTATAAAATGTGCGGTTCTAATTCGTGTATTCTAGCAAAAAAAAAATAGCCCTCCTTCGCAGACTGGCGATGAACGCGTGCCTTTCTGAAGAAGGGTAGGAGTATTCAGACAAACCGAGCGCAGAAAGCATCCACTAGAGGGCAGCCCCACCTTTAGTCAACTTAAGAAAAGTGTATATGTAAGTCGCAATGCTGCTTTAATTTTAACGCAATAGATATCCAATACAAGCATCTCAGTGAATATTTAGTGCACAACGTCCTCTCAACAAGAACAATTCTGGAAGACGTCCCCGAGCGGCCGCTCCTTCTTTGGTGAGCTGATATTTTTTCCTGTTTTCGACGTTTCTCGCCTGTTTTGAGACTTTCTATTGCCGACCGAAGATAACTAGCATCCTGTGGGAACGTATGTGCTAAAGACCGAGCTCGTTATCGTGTAGATTTGCTGCGCAATCCAGCGCATCGGCACTACAACGGCGGTAGGCAGCAAAGAACGCCGGCACGAGCCATATGACAGACAGCGCGTTCTGAGGCACATGAGTGCCGCAGACTCGGCCCAGCGTTCAGATGTGCCTCAGCAGGTGACTAATGTTCTTAAACCAGCGACGCTAGTCCTCAACGCTGCTGCGAACGGCAGTGCACCTTCGGCGAACATGGATGACGCAGGCGAAAGCGAAGCCAAGAAACTCCGCGTTGACGAAGACAAGACATCCACTTATGACCTAAGCGAAGACTAAGACATCGACTGTGATGAGACGCCGTTTACTTTAGTGTCCTATAAAAAGAAGAGACCTGAAGGAATCCCAGTTGTTTTTCGCCCATCAGAGGAAGGCTCAAATTTCTGGCAAGTTAACCCCAACCGCGCTGCATCAGAAATTGTTTCCGCGGCGAAGGAAAAGGTGCAGTCTTTTCGCGTGAACAGAGATGGAAGCTTCTCTGTCAACGTTGCTTCATTGTCATCAGCGAGACATCTTCTGTCGATGAGCGAAGTGGCTGGCTTGGGAGTCAAGACATCTATTCCTGCATCTTATACAAGGAACGTCGGCAAGATACGCCATGTGCCAGTTCAGTACACAGAACAACAGCTGGTTGATTTCCTCAAGGAATTTGGAGTGACATCTGCCCGCCGTCAGGCGAGATTTAATCGTCAAGAAGATGGGTCGGTAGTATCTCACCCCCTGAGAACGGTTATTCTACACTTCAGAGAAGACAAACCAATGCCGCAGAGAGTTCATTTGGGTTTCACGAGTCATTCAGTGGAGGAATACCTAGGCCCTGCGCTGAGGTGTTACAACTGTCAAAGATTTGGCCATTTAGCGAAGAACTGCCGCAGCCCACGTCGCTGCAAGATTTGTTCAGAGGACCACAACCACTCGGAGTGCAAGTCAGTACGTCAACCAAAGTGTGCAAACTGTGGTGGAAATCACGCAGCTTCGTACTCCGGGTGCCCGCAGAACATAGCTGCCTCGAAGCTGCGTAGACACGAGCTGATTTACGGGAGACTGCCTCCACATAATGCGCCATCACCCAACCCTGACACCGTAAGATACGCGCCTTCTATCTCCAACCAAGAGCAGGAGCAAACAGACAAACGCAGTTATTCGGCAACTTTAAAGCGACCTGGTCGTCAAGGTCCCAGCACCGAGCGTCACGATCAGTCTACAGGGAATGTGGCCCATTGTGCCCAGACATCACATGAGTCTGGCCGCGCCGCTCAGCAGCAACCTGTTCCATTGTACCAGCAACCTCATCTGACTCCATATCAGCGACGTCAGCATTCACCCCAGCGACACCAGTCATCTCAGCGACCACCTCAAGCAGCACTTCGACAACCTGCTACTACCGCGCCTGGAGCTTCAGCGTCGACAAGTGATTACGCGCCCGTACCCATGGCTCATGTGCTCCTGCCCATGCTTTTCACAGCTCTCCGTGCAATCCTCAGCGCCATTCCACAGGCAAACAACCTGCCAGAGGTAAAAGCACTGCTGTCTATGGAGTCATTGGTGATTCCACAACCACCATCAGAGTCACGACAGGTTTACAATGAGTAGTCGCTATGACAATGTATTCATATTTCAGTGGAATGCTAATAGCATTCGAAACAAGTCAGCTGACTTTCGCAAACTACTCGCTCAGCATAGCTTTCCTGTACTATGTATACAGGAGGCAGGCGTAGGAGACGACTTCCGTCTTTCAAATTATGTTATTTATAAATCATCACGTGTTACTGGAATTAGCAGAGCAATGTTATGCGTCAGAAAAGACTTGCCATCATGTTTAGTGCAGTCGAGCGATTCTGAAATACCGGAGTTTGTAGCGTGCAAGATATCAGTTAGGAACACATCTGTTACAGTGATAAGTCTTTATCTACAACCATCTAGCAGAATTGCTGTAGACAAGTTAGAAAATATGTTTAGCATTGCGGAGTCATCTGTGCTGGTTTGTGGGGATTTCAACGCACATAACGTCATCTGGGGTAGTGAATATAATGATTCTCGTGGAAACATTGTCGAGTGTGCCGCGGAAAAATGCAGTTTTGTGGTGTTAAATGATGGCTCTCCAACGTTTCTGCGAGGGTATCGCTACTCCAGCTGTATAGATGTCACGCTGTGTTCACATGACCTTCTCGATGGCGTTGAGTGGTCGACCGATATTGAAACCCATGGCAGTGACCATTTTCCAATTTTAGTAAAGCATAGGCTTATACGTAGTCCGGGAACCCGCCGCTACTCAAAATATACTAACTGGAAATATTTTCGTCACTGCATAACTAACTCACTGGGCGAAAATCCGAACTTGGAAAGCTTTACAGGCGTGTTGTGCGAGTCTTATAATAATTGTACGAAACAAGTTCTTGTTCCGAATGAGTACTCTGCAGTGGATGGGGAATACGAACGTCTTAGAGCAATCAGGCGACGAGCAGAACGCGCTTACCGTCGCAGCGGAAAACTTGACGATTACAAGATGGCACAAAAAGTTCACTCCACTTCGCGCAGACGCTTACAGAAATTAGGTACACGGCGATGGCGCGAATACTGTACATCACTGTCCCCATTCACTCCAGTTCCAAAAATATGGACCATTATAAGATCCTTCAGTGGCCCCGTTACCCAGAGCCACCCATTCCGAGCCCTTGCTGTAGCCCGAAACACTCCACAGACAGCTGTCGCTGACGAATTTTGCCAGTTTATAGCTAGGCCAGGAGTATCAGTTAGTTGCCCAGAGCTTCAAAATTCCGTAGCGCTTCAAGATCAGAAGGTTCGTGCTTGCTTCATGTCACAGCACCCTCAACTTGACTGTGAATTCAGTTTAGACGAACTGAAAAGTGCTCTTGCGTTATGTAGTAAGAAGACGGCTGCAGGCCCAGATGGCGTAACGTATATGATGCTACAGAACCTCGGACCAGCAGGCAGAAATGCTGTTCTCGAGGTATTTAATAATATTTGGATAAGAGAAGCTCTTCCAGATTCGTGGAAGTTAGCTCGGGTAATCCCACTACTCAAACCCGGGAAAACTCCACTTTGTCTTGACTCCTTCAGGCCCGTCAGTCTCACAAGCTGTCTTTGTAAGTTAATGGAGAAGATGGTAGACAGTCGACTGCAATGGTGGTGCGAACACACTAAGGTGCTTTCGAACTACATGACAGGCTTTCGACAAAAGCGGAGTGCCATGGATGCTGTGATAGACATAGTCACGTGCATTGAACATGAACGGCATTTGACAGTTGCAGTATTCTTAGATATCCAGAGAGCATTCGACACAGTAAGCCACGTACACGTGCTTGCTGGCATGCTAGATCTGGGAATAAGCGGTCGAACACTGCGATGGACATCCAATTTCTTAAGCGAAAGAAAAATCTTTATGGAGACAAGCGACGGTAAAAGCAACTGTCACATCGTCACACAGGGCGTTCCACAGGGCAGCGTTCTTAGCCCGTTTCTATTCAATTGTGTCATGGCTGCCTTACCTCGAAAGCTACCGCCAGGCCTGCACTATTCATTGTACGCAGATGATATCTGCATATGGGCATCTGGGCTGCATGCACGAGAAATACAATCAACACTGCAAAATGGGCTCGACATTATACATAACTTTTTGAAAGAAAGAGGTATGAGTCTCTCGCTCGCGAAAACCGCAGTCCTGCCTTTCACTAGGCGACATCTGAAGGACTTCAATCTTACACTTGAGGGACAATCTTTGATGTTCGCGAAAGAACATAAATTCCTTGGCATTACTCTTGACAGACAGTTGTCGTGGGCGTCTCATATCCGTGGTATTGAGAAGCAGGTGAACTCAGTAGTAAATGTACTTCGCCGACTAGCTGGCACCACATGGGGAGGATCAGTCTCTTCCCTATTACAAGTGCATAACGCCCTTATAAAGCAAAAAATTGCTTATTCTGCGCCTATTCTCCATGGCTTATCACAAAGTTCCGAGGAACGTCTTCAGCGCTTACTCGCAAGGGGGCTGAGGATTTGTCTTGGTGTCCCGCAGGCGACCTCGAGTTCACTAGTAGTCGCTGAAGCTCGCTACCCGCCTTTTTCAGTCTTGCGAACGGTTGAAACTTGCAGACACGTTTATCGCATTTTAACACAACACGAGGCTCATCCCTTAGGTTACGCACTAAGCGACAGAAACAGAAGCAGAATTCACGATACTGTTCGTCAATACAAAGCAACACTGCCGTGTTTCGAAATATCTGAGGTAGACATTAGCTACCCTCCTTGGATGTTAACGAAGCCTAAAGTAGAACTATCAGTCGAGGGAATAATATCTAAAAAAGACATGTTCATGGTAGCCGCTCAGCAATTGGCGCTATTCCAAATTTACTCATCATATCCACAATACGTCCACGTTTATACAGATGGTTCGTGTAATAACAACTCATCTACTTCTGCATTTGTTGTACCACAGTTGCCGATAGAGCGAACATTTAAAATCTCTCGTGTGACATCCTCCACTGTTGCAGAGCTTTTTGCAATCCTCTGTGCGTTGCGTTTCATTACAACAGTAAAAAAGGCACAAAAATGGCTTATTCTTAGTGACTCGCAAGCAGCCCTTGCATCACTAAAAAGCAATGAGAAAAGATCTTTAGATAGTATACTGCTGTATGAGACGCTCAAAGAACACACAAAAGCAAGTGCTATAAACCACACAATTGCGCTTCAGTGGATACCAGGACATTGCGATATTCCCGGTAATACAGCAGCGGATGCAGCAGCAGGTCGTGCACACAGTAACGAAGAGACAATTGGTCTTCCTATTTCGCGCAATGAAATCCGTCTACTCCTGAGAAAAATGTCCTTTGAGCTCAGCAAAGAGGGTTGGTTTGACGAAAAATCAAAGAGATCAGACTTATTTTCCATTGACCCAGGCATACAACTCTCGATTCCACCAAGTCTGAACGAAAATAGAAAGTTTCAAACATTGCTGCACCGCCTGCGCCTTGGTACAGCATTTACGAGGCACTTCCTCTACAGGATCCAACGGGTGTCTAGCCCGCAGTGCTCATGTGGCCACCCAGACGAAGATATACATCATCTTCTGCTCGAGTGCACAAAGCACGATTCGCCACGGAGTGTGCTGCGAGCCAATTTGTCGCATTTAGATAGAAGACCTTTTACCCTAAAAAAGATCCTCGGTCCGTGGCCAACAGCGGTCCTTCAGAAAAGAGCCCTATATGCACTAAAAAAGTTCTTAGAAGATACAAATATCCTCTGCAAATATTAACTTTGGCTTGACTCCAAAGACCCAATGAATAGTGTCACCCCTGTGTATTCAACAGTGCTTTTTGTTGTTCTCACATGTTTCAGATTATGTCTAATTACTTATGTTGTGTGTGTTTTGTATCGCACAGACGAACATATGAACTATTCTAATCGCATGTGCACACGCTTCCTATGTGAACGTCGGCATGGAACTCTAATCCACGCACTGTCGAACTGTATATAGCGCTGACCTTTTTAGTGTGACAAATGTGTATGTCTTGTGAAACTTTCTTTCTTGCTGTTTTTTTTTACTTCTTTATTGAAATTTTTCTGAGATTGCTAAGCGAGAAGGAGTAGCCGGTGCCATACTAAAGGCACCAACCTCTCCTATTCACCACTTCAATAAAAAAAAAACAATTCTACCACAACTCGCTCAACAGATTTTCAATAATGTTTCGGTTGTCAATATACAAGAAGTGTCAACATTGAATTCAATGATATTTCGACGAGCAGATAATGACTCTTCAGTACAATCTCAACACCGACCGATAGTGTTTCAATAGTGTCTCAATACATTTTTGTAAGGGGAACCCGCCTGGAAAGACGCAAAAAGGAGATCATTACAAGGCACCTGTCAGCAGCATTTCAAAGGAATAACGTTGGTACAGTGCACCTAATTGCCATGCCATCGATAATTTCAAGTAGTTCATTGCTCACTCGTTCAACAACAACAAGGGCAACAACAATAAAAAGAAACTGGTGTATTTCATGTTGACAATAATCCTGCAGATCCTCCGCATTGTGGGAATCAGTGTCATGCGAAGCTGGCAGCGGGAAACTGCCTATGACGAATTGTTTGGCGTTGAGCCAACTGTGACGAGTAGAATCAAGGTACTTGTGCGAAATTCATGAGTACTCACCCATGAGTACAGGCCCATGAGTACAGGCCCACTAAGAAAAGCAAGGCCTAGCTAATCTTCAGGTATATGAGCGTAGACATAGAACGCGTTTTAGGAGTGCTCTTATTAGGTCTAGGGAAGAATCCCCGAACCACTCTTCCAGGGTCACACATTTACGTGCAGTGGCCGTGTGACTGAAGCCACTGCGCAAATCTCCGCGCGGACACCTGGGCATTCCCACAGAACGTGGAGGTGATCCGGGAAGTCATTGCGCTCGCAGATGGAAAACCACTGCATACCCTACATGTAGTGCGCAATAAATTACTTGCCAAGGACACTACCCATCTAGACAGGCGCAGAAAATGCAATCATGGTACTGTAAAATGCATAACCTTTCTTTAACACGAAAGTGTTTTATGCTGGGGTCCACCAAGAAATCACTGACGTACTTCGGTAACGGCAGTGGATGTCTGAAAATAAATGTGGCTGACCCCTTTTTCAGAGGAATCTGTGTAATACGAAAGTAGCCTACGTCTTCACGTAAGCAGTTGAATGTTTATGGCACATCGAGGTGAACTCGCCCATTTCTATCGGCGTTTCGTCGGTGCGGCACCGTTTGACGTAGATGAACCCACGTTCAACCATCACCCCCAATAACATCCATGACCAACTCCTTGTGGTAACTGAAGTAGTTTGAGTAATAACTGGACACAGTCGATATTTACGTAAAGGCCGTGTGTCAAAGGCATCAGTCATGTTTACCACATTGACCCGCCAACGTCTTTGCTGACCATGGACACTTAACGCAGTGGTTTCCTTGTTCCCAACACGCTAGGAGAGTTGGCGGCGTGGAAACGCTACCCATGACGAAAGGTGACCGGAGACGCGCGCGCATTGAGGCTCACTTTGGAACGTGCCTGGAACGGTGCCGTCATCCAGAAGAGGCGAAGTGAAGCTGCAATGCTTCGCTTCGCTTCTCCTAGATGGCGGCACCGTTCCAAGCACGTTCCAAAGTGCGCCCGCGCCGCGTCGTGCCAGAGGGAAAGAAGCGTTGAGAAAGACCATAAGCCGCGTTCGTACAACTTCCAGCGTGGGCGCCGGTAGCGCTGTGGTAGACAACCGGCCAGTTTTCGTCGTGGAGCGTGGGGCAGTGAGTTCGATTCCCACCACATCCAAGGAAATTTTTGTGCATGTGTTTCTTTGTTGTTCTTACATATACGTTTTACTGCGCAACTTCCGTTACGGAAATGACAGATGCAGTCATGGTGAGCCCCGGCATAACGCACTTTCGTGTTAAAATGAACTCACATCCACAATGAAAAACTACCACCCGCCCCACATCCACCCGGGATGCTACGATAGGAGATGGAAGCTTTGCCGATACACCATTGCAACATTGGGCATAAAGGTAACAGACGGGCCATATATCTTCACTACAACGCTTTACGAGTTGCATCTAAGTGGCGTACGATTAAAGCAAAACTGCTGAGCAAGCAAGATTGCTCTCAAATTAACATCGCCTCCCTTTCACTGTACTCTTGGTTCGCTTAGAGAGCCTACATGTGCTCGCCTCCGTGCCACCATCCTTTCGGGTGGTGCCAGCCTTTGTCCCACCACTCGCCGCCGCCCGCCAAAGCACAGTGTTGCCAGTCCAGGTTTACATGGCAACGGGGCGACGAGGCGCCATGTTGGGTCCTACGGCCACTCTCCTCCGTCGTACTGCGCCGACTGCACGTTGGCGCGGGTGTGCAAGCTGCGGTATGCGCTGCGTTTGACCCCACCGCTTTAAACCCATAACTTCGGCTATGACACCATCCTCACGCTAATTGCATCTACTGCAACTTTGGAATGAAAATGCCAGGCTGCTGCGTGCCGCAATGCACAAATCACGGCAGACGGAGCGTAAAAATGTACCGCTTTTCGATTTGCCCTAATTGGCGCAAACGTTGGATTGCTCAAGTGAAACGAGATTGCTGGGAGCCCACTGTTGCTTCTCGTGTTTGTGAGGTACTCGTTGTATTTCAGGCAGCTCCTTAGCGTGTGTTTAATGTACTTGCTCCGTGCGCTTTGCCAGTTTACCGTTGATTTTGTTGCGTGCCGACGCGCAACAAGTGAACATCGCCGATTGCGAATCGTCAGCGCAGGCCAGCTCCGCAGTCATCAGCAGCGTAACACCTTTCGAAAACACGGTGTTGCATTTTAATCTGACGCGCGGTTGACATTACGTAGTGTATGTGTGCGTGCCGATACCGGTCCTTGGAAGTATGTTCCAAACTGCGCGGAAAGCGTGCCGTGCTTTACAGCGCGGCGTGCATAGGGAATTACTTTTTTTGCGGAATTGAGACATTTTAGTGCACGCACATCATCACCAAATAATCCAGGAATTTTTGTTTCGCTTACATTTATATACTATTCAGACTACGGTTTTAACATTTGAGAGCTGTGTGTATATAAATGTAAGCCCAGGTTGCTTCGGTGCCTAAATTAAAGAGATGTAAAACAAATGGAATAACTGCGAACAAATAACAGTTTAATATTTCTTCGCTAGTATAATTCATATGGACCGCACTATTTTTTAATTTACTCGCTTCGGTAATGAAAACTCGTGAAGAGGTCATTGAAGGAAGTCTGATTGCACGGCTGGAATTTATACCTCCGAGAAAGTTAAAAAATACGACTAGAGTGAGCGTGAAACGTAGTATAGTTATAACTGCAAGCAGCCCTCTGCCGTCGCGAAATCGCTCCACGGAACCCATGTCACGCCCGCATCACAACTCACGGTGGGAGCAGTCTGTCTTGATTTTTACCCAACTGTCAGAACCGCTTCCGCTTGCTGACTAGAGTAACTGTTAATGATTAATCATTATTGTTTTCCTTTGACTGGTGTTTCACCCGGACGTAACGCTCGCTCTGGCTGAGGGTTTCGCCCGCATGCAGGCATGGCTTCCGTCACGTCTCCTAATTTGTAATTGTTACTGATTAATCAACAAGAGTGACTCTTGGCCAGCAAAATATGCAGCCTCACATCGCGCAATCAGGAAACTGCTGCTATTAGCGAACTTCTGAAACAAACCACACCACCACAAAAAAAAAAAAAAAAAGAAACGTGGACACTGCTTTCGCTCGAAATTGTGGTCGTTGTTTTCGATGAACGCGTTCTTTCTGTTCTAGAAAACGGCGGCTAATTCAGAGAACAACCCTCCAGCTTTCCAAACTTGCTTCATAAACAAACTACCTAGCTCATTCTTCTTGAAGCCCCCGCGCTACCTTCTATGTAAACGAGCGAACGCTGGGACCCAAGATGGCGGCCCGCCAAGTTTGGCGGGCGTCTTAAGGCCCAACCACAGGCACGCGTCGCTACGCGTACGCAAGCGCCTACGCGTCAGGCGCGTCGCCTCGCGTCGGTGGAGGGGAAGGGCGCGCAACCACAGAGCAGACGCGGCGACGCGTCAGCGCGGCGGCGCTAGCTCCTGAGTCTTGCTTGAGGCGCACTGATGCTTGAACTTCATTCCGTGCTGTCCGCATGCTTTCCTAGATATATAGAATACGTTTAGGTACAAAATGTGCACCTCGCACAATTGTTTTGACTGTTTAAGTAATAATTGCAATCGCAATACCTACAGCAACAACGTATACACAAGTCATTTATATCAGCGCTTGCTCCTTTTGCTGTCAACGCCTTCGCTCTGTGTCAGCGAAATGATCGACCCCTCGAAGGTTGCGGCTTCGATTTCCATGAGCGCCAGGACCGTATGTTACAAGCAGCACTCTCCTAGATCGTTTTGAAGCGGAGCTACATTATTAATTTGTCACTGACTCAAAGGTACACCCCCTCCCCCTTTCCCCACGAACGAGCACGCACACCACTGTATTTTAGTAAGGCCACGTGTGAGCGTCTGACCATTAATGAAATTGAATGCCTAAATCCAAGAATCACTTAAATCCCAAACGGCATCTTTCTACCTTTATTTACAGCGGATCTACGGCCACTCAGCCCCCCTTCCCCCCGCCCCCTCTCCATTCGGCAATGTCGCGGGTTCCAGTCCAGCCGATTATCAAATTAATCATTTAAACGTTAAATACAACTGAATCTGAAAGCATATTTGTCTCCACATTTACAGTGGAGCAATGACCAGACTTCCCAATATCTGGGAAAGGTCGTGGGTTCGATTCCGACCACTCATGAAGTTATACATAGGAAATACTTGAACCCGAAATGGCATCTTTCTAGCACCATTCACAGCGGGGATACGATTAATTTTATGGCCCAGAGTACAATGAGAATTTTAATTAATTAGTCATCATTACTGAGGTAACTGAACATTTTTAATGTCAACTTGATACCCTCAATCATAGACAACCGTCAAGTACAATTTCCACACTTTTCGCTCTTTTATAAGGGTATTATACTCTTCGCCCACCTCTTGTCCCTGGCCAAGGAGTGCAAGGTAAACGCTACACATCTTAAGACTTCGGGGCAGTTGGCGCAAATCACACATGACCACAGGGCACTGAAGCACAGATGTAAGGGAGAAATGCGCAGACACACAGTGTCCCAGTGTGTTTCTATGCGTTTGTCCCTTGCGTCTGTTGCTTCAGTGCCCTCTAATCGTGTACCACCACACAATTTCATTATCATTAATCCTGAATTAATCCATGTCATGTTATTGATGTCATGTCCTATCAGTCACGTTATTCACAGATTCATAATGTTCAATGCAAATTTTTGTATGTACTGGTCAAATGTGCGAGACCAGTACACTGACTTATGGCTACTGACAGAAAAATATTTTTTTTAAAGTTAGACGTTTGCTGTAAGTAGTAAAAATTAATGTTCCCTACATATTAGGCATAGTACCTAATGGATTTCACATAGGTGAAGAGGTGGCATTTCTGTATATTACGGTCATCAACATAATATTCATGCCTCAAAATATGCGTAACAGGTTCTTATATGTGCTACCTTTGAGAAGCTCCAATCATCAACCAAGCACATTATTTTGCTCCTTCCTCACCTTACTTTGAATGAATGTGGTCAACTATTTTCATTGTTTATTTATAGGATCCTGCCTTGACCTTTCACACAACAGTAGATTTTCACCTGCTAATGAGATAAGCAGCACCAATACAGATTGCTGATAATGAGCTACTGTTGCGGTCAGCTTCAAGATGACTATGTCCTGCCAAGGTGAATAGTGCACTCATGCAGAGACAGTTAAGCTGAAAAAGGAAGTGCACACCTTGATTCAAACAAGTTTGCATAGTATCTCTGTCATTATCATGAAAAAAAGCTTTAATGTCGACACGGGTCCTACCACAACAGCAATGAAAGATGGCAAGCACAACGTACATTGTGTGCTTGCATAGCAAATAGACATTATAGAAGCCTTAGTATTCAATTTTTTTACAGTGCAATATTGGGGATAATGTAAGCATGGCCGAAATAACTGGACTGTGATGACCCGCCACTATCCGAGGGCCAAACCTAGTTAAGGCGCAAGAGGGTGCGGTTCCTACACAATTTTAAATAGTATCAAAGCATGTCACTTCCAAATATCTCTTGCTATATTCTGACCACTGAAGTCCTATGTAAACTACAGCCTCGTTTATATATATATATTAAATATCCATTAGGCATATGCCAACATCTTTAGGTTTTGCTGAGGCTGTTACCAACTATACACATACTGTGGGTCACTGCCTATCCACACAGTATAGGTAGAAAATCATGGGCAGCCCTCATTTGTAAAGTCCTGTCTGGTAGTTTGTTTGTGGTCAGTGTCCTCTAACAACATAAAACAAGCCTATCATTGCCTGACATGATAATTATCATTCCGGTCATTCCTAAAATTCTAACCAAGCACTGTTTTAAAATGCTTCAAGAGAAATTCATGGTTAAGGGGTCATTTATAAACAAAGGCATGCTTACAATCGTGTGATGCAACTACCATCACTCACAAAATTCTAACCAAATGCAACTTAGAATGCTTTGGACGGCTACTTGTGATTCACTAATTGTTTATTAACACAAGGCATGTTTGTAATTTATTGTGTGACTACTGTCCACTCTTAAAATTCTACGTAAACACTCCATTAGCATGATTTGGGGGGCTATGTGTGGATGAGGGGTCTTTCATTAACATAAAATGTGCTCATAATTGTATGATGCGAGTACTGTTGCTCCTTAAGTACTAACAAAGCACTGTTCTGTAGTGCTGCAAGAGAAATTCATGAATGAGAAGTCGTTTATTGCCAAAAGGTATGCACGACGACTACTATTACTTGCAAAATACTAACAAAGCACTCTTTTAGGACATTTGACAGCAATTCAAAGAGAGATTAGTGATTACAAAAAGGTGTGCTTGTAACATTGCGATGTGGCTTCTATTACAAGCAAAATCCTAAGACAGTACTGTTCTGTCATACTTTTGAGCATTACTTGTGGCCAGAGGTCTTTTGTAAACACAAGACGCGCTTAATTATGTGATGTGAGTGCTAACGCCTCTATAATTCTGACCAAGCACAGCTGTAGGACGCCTTTATGAGCAATTTTTGGTTTAGAGGCCTTTATTGACACAACATGTGTTCATAACCATATGATGCGACTTATGTCACTTGAAAACATGCAATACAGTACCTGTCCAGACAGGTTTGCAAGTTGTTAACATTGAGAAGCTGAAATTCTTGGCATTTCGGCCACGTTAAAAGTACATGAGTACTAGCATATGTGGGAAAATGCACGAACTTTTAAAATTGAATAATCCTTGCCATGTTATTCCTTATATATTGTTACCATCTGATCTTGTTATTTGAAATTGTCAAAAAATAATTCTGTTTCAAATCACGGTGCTGAGAAAAAAAAAAAAGAAACAATGAATGGGCAGATAGGTGTTGATGGTTATAGATATGGCACTTCATGATAGGAATCACGGGATAGATCTGTGCAATAATGTAAGGTCATTCGGGCAAACCAGCTGTCATTTACATAGCCCTTATCAGAATTTTGTTCCTAATTTACACAGACCAATGTTTATATCAGCTACCATTGCTGCCCACTGGCCTACGTGTCTCTTCAATGATGCCCTGTACTCTAATATTGCACACTGCTTATTCAGCGAATAATGCGAGTACATTTGGGGCCATGCTGTCCTCACATTTTTAAATTGTCATGCATTTGATATTTAAAAAGGCACATCTCATTCACAAGCTCTGATGAGACGGCAAGTGCTAAAAAACACGCTATGTAAACAACCGTTAAAAATCAATCTTCTTTAGATCCTCGTTACTTGATGAATGATACCTGCTCTTGCATTACACCTCTGTCCGTGTGTTTGTCAGAGCAGACAGCGTACAAAGCAAGGTATTGCACATACCTTGCTTTGTACTACGCATGTGCAGTGCACTGTAGGAAAGCAGAACAAGAGCAAAAGCAGCATTTCTTCGTGCATGCAATTTTCTTTTTCAAACACCACTTTCGTGTACGTTCGAGCTCGAATTCTAAACACAGCAACGACACCGGTAACAGCTGATCGCAGCCGTAAGCGATGGTCCGTTGTTGCTGGCTTGACACTACACCTAAACAATTTGTCTCGAATCAACAAATGTTTGAGTGTCGTAGAGTGTGCAATACACTCATGTTCGTGGCAAGATATCACCGGGCCCCGCCACGGTGGTCTAGTGGTTATGGCACTCGGCTGCAGATCCAAAGGTCGCGGGATCGAATCCCGGCCGCGGCGGCTGCATTTCGATGGAGGCGAAATGTTGAGGCCCGTGTGCTGTGCGATGTCAGTGCACGTTAAAGAACCCCAGGTGGTCGAAATTTCCGGAGCCCTCCACTACGGCGTCTCTCATAATCAGAGCTGGTTTTGGGACGTTAAACCCCACAAATCAATCAATCAATCAAAGATATCACCGGAAAGTGCTGGCGAGGGCGCGGTCCACCATTGGCAGCGATGGTGGTAGGTGCCGATGTTGAAAACAAACATGCAGCGGTTCAACACTCTTGCGTAAGCACCACACACGGTCACGATCAGGGGCGTCGTTATAACGTTTACGTTGCGACGTAAACAAAGAAACATCAACATCCGTCACCCGAGTTTCTCAACTGTGCCCCTTCGGGCGAAGTCGACGGGCCGCGCCAGAGGCCTTCGCTAGTTACTGACATCGCTCACAATTGAATTAGCAACAGGTGACCGTCCAGCCTTCGAAATTCGAAAGCATGTCTCCACTCGTTTCAAGCACAAGTAAACACAGACACAAGCACAGGCGCAGCAGCAGTCTCCAGTACGATGTCGACGATGTTTTGACTCGGCAGCGATCGCACTCACGCCGGTGGAAGGTCAGCTGGAACTGTTGGCAAAATCACGGTGGGCACGATATCATATCACCCTGCGACAATCGCGGTCCTTGATCGTATCGCTGTGGGCTACGGTTGACGACGCGTTAATTCCGAAACGCTTCCGCGCTTCCCCAGAACCAGAACTCCGCCGTGTCTTCGCGGCTGCACTGCGGCGGCCGCCATGCTAGGCCTAGCCGTGGGTGGTTCCGCGGCCTCTGATTGGTTGGCGCGTGGCAGGCGCGTAGACGCGAGCCGTGCGCGAGGCGAAAATATCTGACACTGCTAGATACCCTCGCGTCGACGCGTCTCGGTCCGTCAACCCCTCCGAGGGTGACGCGTGGCGACGCATTTGACGCTTTTGACGCGTAGGCGCGTGCTGACGCGTGCCTGTGGTTGGGCCTTAAGGCGGTTGTGGGCAACCATGGGCAAATTTGTCACCACCCTCAAAGACGGAAGCGTTCACATGTCGGCTCCCTATGTGGATGGATGGATGGATGGATGCTATGAGCTTCCCCTTTGTAACGGGGCGGTGACATGTGCGCCACCAGGCTCGTAAGAAGCTTTAATAACTTTTTTTTTTCCTCTCTTTGAATTTTCCTCATGCCTTTTAAATTTACTTCAATCAAATCGATCCTGCCATATCGAAAATGGAATTTCATAGCCCAGTTCCCTGCCCCTTATGGCAGAAATTCCATATTTTTCCCTATAATTATTTTTGTCCGTTCTCTCTAGTTTTCTGCCACCAGTATTCTAACCGTCTCTTACTTATTTCAATCGCGGCTATGTTCAGCTTCCCGTTGTTCGCCCTAAAACCCAAGGCTTCATGTAGGGTGGTGCCCAAACGTACACCTGGGTGGATATTTCCGCATTCAATCAGAACATGCTCTGTCGTTTCCCTATCTTCCTCACAGCATGTGCATTTTTCTTCTTCTTTACTGAATTTCGCTTTATAAACACGCGTTCTAAGGCAGCCCGATAAAGGCTGCCTTAGGCTGCGGTGGAAAGGCTGCGGTGGAACCGCCATCTAGGAACGAGAGCGCGAATCAGAGTGTCGTGCTAACGTGCCGGCAGTCTTGGGCAGTAACTAGTTACTAGTAACGCGTTACCGGTAACTAGTTACTTTTTTCAGTAACTTATAACTGTAACTAGTTACTTTTAATTTAGACGAACTTTGTAACTGTAACACTGTTACTTTTTACACGGTAACTGTAACTCTAAATACCGTTAACTGCCTTTTAAAAAAATATCCAGAAGCAACACTTTTTAAAGGGGCCCTGAAACGCACTTTACGCACATTGATTTTATTGCACATTTGCTTTGTGTGGGACTTGACGATGACCGAAACACCAGTGAAAGCGGCGAAATTGAACCGTATTATATTTTAATTTGTACCTGAAATCGGTTTCCGCGCTGACTGCAGCGCCATACATCAACAGTTTCTCCGAGCGGATATGACATCACCATGCTGCTTTGCTGCAGGTTCTGATTGGCCGGGAACAGTAGGGAAAATATACATCGCACATATCGATAATGCACCGAATATAAGAAATTCCAAATTCAGAACGTGTTTTATGCTTGCTAAAGGTACAAATTTGGGCATTACAACTTCATTTTGCTTGTAACTGACACAAGGATCGCTGTGCGGCCCACGTGGTGGTTGTGGTAGGAAGGCCACAGAGGGCAGCACGGTTCCGGTTCTGCAAGATGTAAGCTGCGTTTTGATTGGAAGCAGCATGCACGCCTTGGGATGCCGATATCTGTCGTCTGCTTTTATTTTGAATTTGTAAGTTGAATAACTTGCGTTTGCCTGCATCGATCTCGAAAATTCTTTTTGCATTTACCTCAGAACAATACAACGAACCCGTTTCGATGCAAAACTCAGCGAGTAAAATATGGTTTCAGGGCCCCTTTAAAAGCAGGGCTCGGCAGTATCGCGATACAAGACTATTGCGATGTTTCTCTTAATTATGTAAGACTATGTGTACCTCTGTATAAATTTGCCAAATGTATTTGTATGTCACTAGTGGAATGCTTTTCCAATGCATCGTTTGTATCGCGATGCTGTGCAGGACAAGGGCATCTCTTGGCTTCTTTTTTTTTTCTTTGTAGATGTGCTGACGTGTTTCCAGGGCGGAAATAAAGACTTTTTTTCTACGAAGGTAAGCAAAGCACCGCCGTTTGGCGACAAAAAAGGGCGGGGAAGGGTTCTTCTCGCCGCCCCCATGCAGAGAAAGGTGCGCGACACCGCAGTATGGTCGGCCTAAGTGACGAAAGTCACTGTTTTTCAGAGGCGGGTGCAGCATCCTTAATTTTTCTGCGTGGCCAGCCATTTCTTCATGACCACCACGCGGAAACCGCCTAGAAAGCATAGGTCGGCAGTGTAGGGGAACACTCACTCACACTCACTCACCCAAATTTTTCCAGCATCCGCACTCACTCGCACTCGCACTCACCTCCACTCACACTCACAAGCACTCACTCGCACTCGCACTCACCTCCACTCACACTCACTCGCACTCGCACTCACTTCCATTCACACTCATTGGCACTCACTCGCACTCGCACTCACGTCTATGAAATGAGTGCGAGTGCGAGTGAGTGCACTCATGAGTGAGTGCGCCGACCTATGCAGGCATCTGCGGCAAATAGAGTGACACGAGTTTTTCCTCCCGGGTAGAATAAAAGGCAGCGGTGCCAGTACACTGTGCAGGTTTCACCTGGTCGCCGACCTAACTCGGCACTACGCGCACCTCTTCAGTCGAGCGTACATCTCGAACTGTGAGCGCTGTCTAATGTATCAGAGACTAGAACACATAGTATTTCGCGACTGTCCCCCATTCGTGCCACATCAGTAGACGGCGGCCACTAGGCTGGCTGCTATGGGAGTACAAGCAATAGATGAAAGCTGTATTTCACCCGAAATAGGGGACCATACCGAATTACCAAATGCTACAAGGTCATTTTTTCAATAGAAATGGACTGGATGCTAGACGTTCGGTACTACTGCGCAAAGTTGCGGATTATGAAAAGCGACTATTAAACTTAGATGCAACTAAAGTGGCTTCTTTTCATTATGCGACTATTAGACCTCTATCATAATCTTCGAGTGCATTTCCCTGCACAGCATATTCGTCCGACTAATGGCGGCCCCTGTCACGTTTCAAGTAGAGGCGAGGTCCCAGTTACGCGAGCTGGGGCTTGACTATTGCCAGTGTTTATGTCAAGAGAGCCGGGTCGACATTTTCCGCGTCAGAGCACATTGTTTTGCAGAAGTGAATAGCTGCCATAAGTTGGGCTAGTTGGTATCAAGCGTAATGAAATATGATTACTGGCGTCCATGTCCCCTTTGCGCAAGCAGTCATGTCTTATTATGTATATACGGATCACTCATTCTTATCCCCATCCTCATGCTTCATCACTCTTTTTCCCCTGTTGCGTTGTCCCCGAAGTAGAGTAGAAGGCCGGGGCGTACTAGATCAGGCCACCCCCTCTACCTGTCTGCAGTGTATTGGACTTCAAGTACGCGAGTATGTAGCTTCATTATGAAACTGAGGTTGCTTCGATGCAACGTTGCTCGCTGTGACAGATTATGCACTGCATTGTGATGTTGTTCATTATAACGATTATGTTAATATTTCATGCGATATTTTCTTTGAAGGTCACTGTGGTCAGTATTCATTGTCACTTGATTGATGCTTTTGGTAGTCTTTTCAAGCTTGCCTCTTTACATCAGCTGATGTCCTAGGCAAATTTTCACTTTGATACCTGGGTCATATTTGAGTTCCTTTGTTCATACTCATTGATTTTATGTGGCGAAGATACTGCATAACATGACTGCAAGCGACTATCACACAGTCATCCATTATGCTGTCTGTGCTCATATAACAGGATGCGCTGCTCTCATGCCGAGAAATGCATAGTCGTTTGGCTTTTGATTATTGTTACTAGTGCTCTTTCTGTAAGCCTCTAGACGTTAATAAGTTCCAGATATATTTAAATTATTTCTTCTGCAGTTCGTTTTGAATATTTGTGGTTTTATTTTTCTCGCATTTCTCTTTTTTTTTAAACTCCCATAAGTTAGTTTCTCAATGAAATGTTGAATAAAATGTTGTTGACGTCATGGTCATTGGCAGTAGGGCCTCCTTGTTAGGCCGCTTGCCAAGAAACTTTCTATCCTTAACTGTAGAAAGATATGTCACTATACTGTTTTTGGTAGATTTACTTCATACTATACAAAGTACAAGCTATATTGATTTTTGTATGCATGACAACTAATTGTGACCTAAATGCTAAGACTGATGAAGCCTTTGCAGACAACTGTGTGCCTACCTTACTGCACTATTGCTCTGTTGCACTCAATGCTAGTGCTTTGACCCACCAGAAAAAAAAAACTTTCCACGCAAGTGCGACACCAGCACTTCTTCCTAGGACGAAAGTATTCAGCTGGGCTGGCACTAACCCCCACTCTGCAGCACCCTAAACCTTATGGTGCAGCTGGTAACCTAGCAGGTCGCAGCTACTACCATAAGGCAGGGACGACGTCCGTGGATCGTGGGTGCCCCCCAAAATTATTATCCCGTTGACACTTTCAGAACCACAGAGTTAATGCCTTAGGGGTGCAAAAAATGCCTTGCCGTCATTTGAACGCCTAAGGCATTAGCTCTGAGGTTGGATTATCATTTATATATTCTGAGGGTGGCAACCAGACCAAAATTTTGGTGGGCGCGCCCAGTTCCCGAGCACGATTCCTGCTTCTTTTTCAGATTACGGCTAACATTTCAGGAACAGCTTTTTGATGACGCACGTGCAAGTCTTTGAACGGATTCAGAAATCCCGGAAAATGGGATTATTGGAGTCCCCTCGAAGCCGTCGAAAAGACCAGCTTTTTGAAGACGCATGTGCAACGAGCCGGACATCAGACGATATACGACGCATCCAGGACTAAGGCTTCTTACGCGTGCCGTCTGCAACGTTAACGTCTCGGATATCCGTTTCGAAGTCGTCATAGATCCTTTGTATGCTAGCTGGGCAGGAGAGTACCAAGACCGTGGCATGTAAATCAAGCCGCTCATGCCATACCTGTCATGATTTTCATGTTACGACCTGTAATTTATGTTCGTCATGCAGTCATGTTGTGCCATACTGATTTTCGTATACATCCCATTAACGAAACGGCCCAGGAGAACACCAAGACCGTTTCATGTAAATCATGCATATCATGATTTTCATATAATGACCTGTCATTTTATTCGTCATGCAGTCATATGGCATAGCGATTTTCGTATACAATCCATTAACGAGACGGCCACGGATACATACATACATACATACATACATACATACATACATACATACATACATACATACATACATACATACATACATACATACCACTCACACTCATTGGCACTCACACTCACTTGCACTCACTCGCACTCACACTCGCTTCCACTCACTCGCACTCGCACCCATTTCCACTCACACACACTGGCACTCACTCGCACTCGCACTCACTTCCACTCACTTGCACTCTCTCGCACTCGCACTCACTTCCACTCACACTCGCACTCACTCGCACTCGCACTCACCTCCACTCACACTCACTGGCACTCACTCGCACTCACACTCACCTCCACTCACACTCACTTGCACTCACTCGCACTCACTTGCACTCACACTCACAAGCACTCACTCGCACTCGCACTCACCTCCACTCACACTCACTTGCACTCACTCGCACTCGCACTCACTTCCACTCACACTCATTGACACTCACTCGCACTCGCACTCACCTCCACTCACACTCACTTGCACTCACTCGCACTCGCACTCACTTCCACTCACACTCATTGGCACTCACTCGCACTCGCACTCACTTCCACTCACACTCACTGGCACTCACTCGCACTCGCACTCACCTCCACTCACACTCACTTGCACTCACTCGCACTCGCACTCACTTCCACTCACACTCATTGGCACTCCCTCGCACTCGCACTCACGTCTATGAAATGAGTGCGAGTGAGTGCACTCATGAGTGAGTGCGCCGACCTATGCTAGAAAGAGACGGTTTTCAATGCCTCGCACACGTTCGGTTCTCAAAGCGACGGAAGTCCAAAAAAGCACTTCCCAAAGTGCCGACAGCAATGGCTCGAAGAGGCCTATATCCTCTTCGTCGCGTCTCACGATGAGCTCTCATTTCATTTACGAGCGTCCAGCAGTGCTTCGTGGCACCAGGCTGTCCCAACGTATTAAATGCGATGCATTTCTTAGCGAACTTCGGCGACTTTGAGCGTATCTATCTATCTATCTAGCCGACGACCTTGTGCTCTGCTGGCCGTTTCGTTAATTGGATGTATACGAAAATTTGTATGCAACAACATGACTGCATGACGAACATAGATGACAGATCATAACATCAAAATGATGACGTGCATATCATGAGCGGCATGGTTCTCTTTACTTTTATTCCCCTTTTCCCATCCCCCAGTGTAGGGTAGCAAACCGGACTCATGACTGGTTAACATCCCTGCCTTCCCTTCCTTATTTCTCTCTCTCTCATGGTTTACGTGCCACGGTCTTGGTGCTCTCCTGGCCGTTTCGTTAATTGGATGTATACGAAAATTTGTATGCAACAACATGACTGCATGACGAACATAAATGACACGTCATAACACAAGAATCATGACACACATGTCATAAGCGGCATCATTTGCGTGTCACGGTCTCGGTGCTCTTGCGGCCGTTTTGTTAACTTGATATATATACCAAAATTGGTATGGCGAGACAACAATGTATGACAACCATGGGTGACACGTTCTATATGAAAATCGTGACATGCATGATATAAGTGGCATGATTTACATGCCACGCGATTCGTTGATGGGATGTACATCAGAGTTGCTATGGCACAACACGACTGCATGACGAACGTAAATGATGGGCTATAACATTAGAATCATGACATGAGTGCCATGAGCGGCGTGGTTTGCATGCCACAGTCTTGGTGCTCTTGCGGCCGTTTCGTTAACTTCTTATGTACCCAAAATCGGTATAACGTGACAGCAATGCAGATCTATTTTACGTTCCTGATGCATGCTTCGCATTTTCTTGATTCCCACTGCACGTGGGATATGCCATTTATTTTTTGTAAATTAATTCCCGACAATCAATAAAAAAGTTGCAGAAAATGAGGCGTACGGAACGATTGCTGGTGTTGGGCTTTTGAGAGAGCGGATTCCATTCCTTCTATCTGACGCTTTCCTACGGGCAACTTCAACTAACCGCACGCCTTCATATGTTTCCGTTGAAAGAACTACATGAGTCTGTTTGCGGTGTATTAATCTTGTACCGTAAAACGGAAAAGTAACGACGTTACTTTTTAGCAGTAACTGTAACTGTAACAAGTTACTTTTGGAACCTGAGTAGCTGTAACTGTAACATGGTTACTTTTCTAACTTAGGTAACTGTAACTGTAACACAGTTACTTTTTACTGGTAACGTGCCCATGACTGCGCGCCGGCAGTCAGCGCTTCAGTATTCTTCGCGCCTCGATCGCCGCGGAAGTCGGGGCGTGGCTGCGTCCTGACGGCGCGTTCCCTGGGCAAAGTACAACCGCGGCCGTTACAAAATTTGTCTTGTAAGGCCAGGTGTGTTGAGCTGCGCGGCGCACTGCTCCAGGATTGCAAAGACAGCCGCCGACAAGCAAACTATGCGCCTTTTGCTGCGCTGCAGTGGGCTGTGTGTTCACAAACGATCCGTTGACAACGCGTTCTGTTTCGTTTGCAAGGTGTCACCGTTTGCGGATGCTCCTGGTTTATATCAGGTTTGCGCATGGCTCTGGGACGTGTAATTAAGTGTCTCAGGTGCGATGTGGGTCTTTCGAGAACTTTCGCTTGTGTAAAACTGTTGAGGATCCCTGTGCTGTACCGAGGTGCCGCTTATGTTTATATGTAATGTGTTCACATCTTCCGAGTACCCAACCTATCTCCCGCCCCTAAATTCGCCACATGCCGCTTATCCATCCCGCAGCTCCGCGGAGACAGGTTTCACTTTCGTATGACAGCGATTCCTATGACAGAGGGATCAACCACTCTTTTTTCCTCCTTCGAACCCATATTTTGCCCTTCCCAGATCAGGGCAGCAAACCAAAACTCGCATCTGATTAACCAACCTGTCTTTCCTGTGTCTCTATTCCCAATAAGCTGTCGAGAGATGTGTCATATCAGTAAGTCAGTATTTTAATGACATGATCGATCAGTCGATCCGAACGCTTGGCTTACGCAGACGTGTCCGTACAGGCGAAAGTATACGCACCATACGGGTCACCCTTCTCGTTTTCACCTTACACCCTCCTGGCCACGGTGGTCTAGTGGCTATGGTACTCGCCTGCTGATCCGAGAGTCGTGGGAATGAATCCTGGCACTGTGCGATGTCAGTGCACGTTAAAGAACCCCAGGTGGTCGAAAGTTCCGGAGCCCTCCCTACGGCGTCTCTCATAACTACAGTTGGTTTTGGGACGTAAAACCCAAAAATTAGTCAAAATCAATCAGCTTACATGGAGAATGCCGACCTCCATTACGCGTCGTATGCATGCTATGGAACAATTTATTCGTTTCCATGTCACTTTCCTTCCTTGTAATTTTTCCCCCCCTTTGTGGGCGCATGATAGCCAACCGAAAATTTGCCCTCTTGGTCTTTCCAATATAAGCGGGTCGTTTCACAAGTTTTACGCCCGCTGAGGGCGTCCGCACTGAGTAAGCATTTATTGGTCTCTTACGAATTACAGTACTCGAGCTTGAACACATTCATGCCCTGCTGCGTGGGGCTTAGCCCTGCCTGGGGAATAGCGGACATCCACAAGGTTAAGTCCGTGCCGACGTATATGGACGTTACTGCCTCTGGGCGAAGGCAACCTCCTCCCTGGGCTCTCGCTTCCGGTAGACCGGCACCTCCGGATTGACCTAGCCGAGGGAAATCGGTCTGTCGCCATTTCCTGTATCCCTCCGAAGTCCTCGTCTTTACTATGATCTTCCTTAAACAAAGTGGATTAGCCAGTCAGTTACTCAGCAGCGGAATGCTCTAGGAGATCCCAACACGGAGTGGAAACTCGCGATGCCCAGATTTGTGTTC